>QVOA01019093.1:0-71278 GCA_014825685.1 Pseudomyrmex cubaensis | reverse complement strand
TGTGACCGAAACGTCTGTAAATAATAAATACTGATCTCTTCATACACGTACATCTGGTATTTACTACTCGTATTGGCCTTTTGAATCACTTTTTGCAATATATGGACTTCGTTACTTTGTCACGAACGTGAGATTATCCAGGATTCTTCCTGAATAACGCAACGACCTTTGTATTACGAGGGAATGGCGATGTTCCACCCTGATGGGAGAGGAACCGAAGGTGGCGTCGGGTCATCGTACGAGAAAGACTTTCTACTTCTGTACTACGCCGATCAAACTCTCTCGCGCGCGCGCGCGATCTCTTCTTGCACGATGTAGATTACCCGAGCTAGCATCTCTTCTTACAAGATACCAGCCGAGCGATAAGCTACCGTGCAACTCTCTTGATGTTTTACCAGGCTTCGCGGTATCGCACGCTCTCGCTCTTTCGGCGTGATTTCGCGCTCTTCTCCTCTCCTCGCCGGCTTTATGCAAATGCACGCGTGCGCAAGAAAATCCTGTTAACAAAACTCGTTGCTATCGCGCGCCGGCAGTTTCTCTGCTATTTTTACGGAGCGCGCTCACATATCCCTACGTGTGTGTGCCGGATATAATTTTTGTTTCACGACCCGAGAAAGTCGTGATTTCTTCAAATAGACACAGAAAGATAACATTTGAGAATCACCGCGCTCTCTGCGCGGAAAAAAAGTATTGAAGCTGCCTGTAACCTGTATATGTAATTTTTGCGTAGGAATAATAACAAACATATTTGAAGGAGGGAAGGGTTGCGCGCGCCAAATGAAAAACTTTTTGCACAAAGAAGAAACACGTATCCGTTCGATATTTCTCATCAATGCGTAATAATCGCGGATGTGTAAAATTACATTTAAGCGAGCGGTAAAGGGGAGAAGGTTAAAGTTAAACCTCCCCCCTCCGCTTCCCCCAATCTCTGTAACACAAAAATTACAAGTGGCCGAAAGCCAACTACATAGAAATAATCGCTTTATAATAACCGGAAGGGTTCTTTAAGTAAGTGAAGTGCGAGTGGAAAATAAGTTCTCGGAAGAGAATGTTTAATTTCGAAAGTCCGTGTACTATACCTTCGAACTTATTTGTTTCGTGTAATAATAACGGCGCGCGGGTATTCTTATAAAATAGTATAATCGCGCGATAAAGCGAAGCGGTGGTACATTTTCTACGAAAGAGAGAATACGCACACAATAACCACACATTGTACACATTTTACACGAGCATATTATACAAATTATAAAAAGTAATACACAATAATATTCCGACATGCGCAACGTTATGAGGCGTATTCGATCCTGGTTCGCAATCAGTGGCGTGCTATGGCGCATGAAGTTCGATCATGCCACGCCAATCAGATCCTCATCCCCCGAAGCCCGGAGTTGCATACACTCTCGTTCGGCCGGGCTCACCCCGTGATACATATCGCTTATTATTATTCCTCGAAGCTGTCCAATTACCTTAGCCAGCGCCGCAATTCGCGCTAATGGATCGAGAAGCATGACACGTCGTGGCAAGCCGCGGGGGAAATCGCCACGGCGCGGCGGCACGGCGTTCCTGGATTTCTTTGGCGGATTTCCAAACGCGCCGAACTGCCTGAACTCGCCCCGGAGGAAAAGTTACGTTTACCTAAGGTTTCGATCCTATTTCCGTACCGGGTCGGTGACCCGATCTCTTTCTCTCCTTCTCTTTCTCTCTTTCTGTGCCTTTCTCTTCCTTCTCTTTTTCTCTCTCTCTCTCTCTCTCTTCCTTCTCCGATCGTTCTCTCCCTGTGCGCGCGCGATTTCTCTCTTACTCGCTCCACATCGCCCTTCATCACTCTTTGTCCCCTACTCCCTTCTATCCTTCACTTTTGTCGCGTTTTGTTCTGTCATTCTCTCTCTCTTTCTCTCTTCGTTTTAAGTTATGCCTCGCCTCACTTTTCCGTTCTTTCCTTTCTCTTCCTCGCGCGAGAGATGTTACTCGAGTATCTTCATCTTCCTATCTACGCGCTTGTTTATTCGCGGTCGTTTCTTTCGCGCCCGTTGCGCCGTCTCTTATTTATCCATTCAACCTCTCTGTCTTCTTTCGGACTCGCAATTCACGCGTTCATTCGCCGCCCGTCTTTCTCCTCCTTTTTTTTTTCCGTTCCTCGCTCTCTGCGCGAACCACTTCTTACCGCGCGCAAACCGACACAAACCTTTCAGCGTTTTGCGTTGCGCTATACACCTGTCAGGCGTCGCGTAATTGTGAAACGACTTTATAGCCCGGACTGCGATATCCGCACACGGGGGACACACGGCGTTTTCTCGGGTTAGGTCTAAAACCGGACGTACTCTTTTAAGTGCGATAGACGACAGATATCGCGCATCCGCGAGATGTCTGATATTTTTAGCCGCAGTTGGCGGTCGCGTGCATTCGATTCGCTTGTGTGTTACATTTGATTCATCGTATGGAAATGAGAAGAGAGAAATATCGAAATTGTTTTAAAATGCAAAACTAATTAGTTCCAAGCAATCACAGTTATCGTGAAATATGTTACTTTTATCGTCGCATTTTTGTGTGTATGATTTTTCCGTACGCGCGGTTGTTTGTCCCGACACACGAAAACAAATAAATATAATCGGTTTTTATTTATTTTTTTTATTTTTCTCAAGAAGTGTGTCGCGATTAATTTATGCGCCGATATCTCGCATTCTTTACAATATCGATTATCGCAAAAGCGGTCGATCGATCAATTAATTACACGGTAGCGATCGTTCAATAATTAATGCCGGAGTCACGAGATTCTTGATGCGTTCGACGTGAACTCCGGGTGGGCCGAGTGAACACACACGTGGTATGCGTACGTTTTGTGTGTGTGTGTGTGTGTGTAGACACACGCGCAAAAAACCACGCCTTCTTCCTGCATGTTCGCAAATCATTAATTAATCCATTTGTAATTTTACACGGAACGCAAGAGATATGCGACGAACGTATAAATACAAGAAGGCTCTGTGTGTACGCGCGCGAAATATGTTGATAAAATATTATTGAATATCTGATGCGAACGATTTTTAAAACGTTCATTATTTTTGTTTGTATGTTGTTTTATATTACGTCGACGAGAAACGTGCTGTTGTAAATGTGAAAAATATTTCAAAAATTAAACCCTTTCAGTTTCCAAAAACAAAAATATCCATTACCGCGTCGTTGTTAAAATCGCGCGACAATTTCGCGACCGAGCAAAAAGATCGTTGCGAAAAAAAATTCTCAATCGTGTGTCGCGCATATCGCGAGAGCAAAGTTTTGCAACACTGTTCCGATCGTTTTTACTTCTTTCGCCGGTACTTCATCGATTGTTATTTTCGATACGAGCGCGCTAATCGTTAATTAGTTCTTTCTTCGATCGCGGTTTGATGATGTTTTGATCGTTTTTGCCGCGACGATGAAATCCGCGACGACTGACGAACGACCGGAAAGCAAACGGGGTGGAAACGTCTCGTCCGTGGCTCGGACGTGGCGGACGCGATGGAATGTCGGAGCATAACCATCTTCACGAGAACAGCGATAATTCGTTTGTACGTTTCTTTAGCTGCATCGGAGCGGAAATCGGCGAGACAGTTTACACGCGAAGGCATCGGCGCGTTCCGATGTCTTCTCCATATCTCTCGACGGGATTACTACCTACAATTATGTTTCTTCGCGAAGCGCGTTTGCCAAGACAAAAGACACAAAGGAACATTGTCGTTCGAAAGAAACTTATGGAATTTATACAACTCTACTGTAAAACATACGAGTAATTTATACAACTGTAAATGTTTTATCTCGTATTATTTCCGAATATCTACTATCAAATACATGAAACGATTACGTTCGAAAAACGTATATTGCGTTTTTTTCTCTTGCCTCGAACGCTAAGCGGAACTGAGAGGCGGGCGATTCTCATCTTACACGCGGCGAAAGCCTCTTCTTGTGTACTTCTTTTTTGTATCCAAAAGAAGTTTATACGTGTACAAAAAATTCGAGATCAATCGCGAAGGTTTTCGAAAGTTCTTGAGGTCTCCTACGGCGCTATCTCTTCACGGGGGGATGTTAGAAAGAAGGGATGGCCCGGTTCGCACTCCGTTATATATATGCTTGCGTTTCGAGCTTAGTTTCACGTCGCGGAGCACCGTCTCTTACGGCGACCGTCGCGATAATCATCGATATTTTCTCTTCCGCATACCGATTTCGCAGCTGAACGTGACCCGGTGAGCAGAAATTGCGGCGTGCGGTCGATACCCGATACGATAATGGGCAACGCGACGCAGAGAAATTTCTCTCCCGTGGCCCCGGATACGCCGTGACGACACGACGTTTACGTGAGAGGCCTCGTCGCACATAGGCTGCTAATTTTGTGATAAAAATAAAAAAACACGTCATCGATAAGAGTTGCCACGTTGAAAACTGTTCAGAAGCCTTACTCGATCGGCAGAATAAACAAGCAGCAATCTTCATTGATCTCAATCATATTATAATTTAAGCAAATAGCTCTTGTTATTTAATTATTTTAGAAAAGTAAAAATATAGAAAACGTATAAAATGTAGAGTTTTCTTGTGTCATTGTTGATCCTACGCAAAAGCTTTGGTCGAAGTTAGCGGAAGGGAGCTCGCTAACGTCAGCTATTCTCTCGAAGCGACGTAGACAATCGCAAAGCGGCGGATTGATGTAACGCGGAACGGTAAGACGAGATCTCGAAGGACATTCCCAAAGGAATTTAATGTGCACGCGTCCACGAAGGCGTGTAACGTTGCGTGTGTTCTCTCGCCGTGCCATCGTTGGAGAATCCTCCTATTTGTTCTGCACTTTAATAGCGCGCGCCTGCGATTTCCGCAACGTGACATGCGGAGAGAAAGAGAGAGCGAGAGAGACGCGTTTCTCTCTTTTCCGCCTCTTTCTATCGCTCTTTCTGTTTACCTCTCTCGCTCGCACTGCGGCTGGTAGGTCCTTCAGGACTTGGAGGAGACACAAGCCCGTGGAGAACGTGTTCCCTGAGAGCAACGTCAATATTGACGCATCTTCGGTGCAAATCGACAAATGCGTTTTGCGCTTCTGAACTCATGCAACACAATACGGGCACTTCTAACGACGGGCGCGCTGTAACCTAGATCGAACTTCAATAGCTTTCGGGTAAGCATCGCAGACTGAAAAAGACGGTTACGCACTTGCCGCATTTAATCCCGGACGCTATTTTCAAATACTTCGTTTCTTCGTATCTTGGAAGTTTTGCTTTTTATTTCTCTCTCTCTCGAATAGAAAATGTTTTCAAACATAAAATATTCTGCATAATGCATCTCGAAGATCTTTCTCTCTTCCGAGTGAGAATTTTTTTTACATAAAATATTCCGCATAATGCAAAAAGTAAATTTTTATTTCAAGATAATTTGATGCAAAACAATTTTAGTTTGAAGAAATTGATTACACGATACTGAAAATAAACGGCGAAATATCGATTATCATTCCGCGAGTCACCTATTTAGTTCGTATCAACGAGAACACTTATGTGCATCAGACTTTAATGGCCATGCGATTAGCGTGCTTTTGCCCGATTAACGGCCCGTACAATTGCCCGGATGATCGTATATAAAAAAGAACGCCCGCGTGTGTGTATGTGTGTGCGCACGGGTATCGAATAACGATTTTGAAAGTCCGGGAAAAGGTCCGGCGCGTAATTTTGTCGTGACTGACATTTAGAACACCCGTTACAGTGCGCGACATTCACCAACCAGTATATATAATCGACGTCGTGCGGCTACTCGCGCGCGCGCGCGGGTGTCTCTCTTATCCACGAGGATACAAACGCCGATTATTAATGCGTACAATTATTAGTCAATACGTATTTTTGTAATAATTAATGAGCGATTGCGACAGAGGCGCGTCCGACTGTGTGGAACACGAATGTCGAGGGTTTCATCTATCAACGTCCTACTTAGGAGCCGCTCTTATATTTCCCGGGCGATACTATATAATGTCATGAGAAAGATAGGCGTGGATCGCGCGCTCACCGAAAAGAATTTCGGTTCTTATTAGCCGAACACGATCGTTTCTCACACGGATTTCACTTATCCATCTGTCGCACACAAATGACGAATTTATGTCGTCTATTAATTTACTCGTGCTCTCCACGGGGATCGTAATCCCCGTATTTATGAGTTTACAAGAATTTAAACTTCAATAAACCTCACACGTGATAAAAAGAAAGAACTAGAGAGAAAGCGAACGAAATGTAAGAAGACACTCAATCGTGAATGAAACGTTGAAGTAAAACGTATATTGGCTACGAAATTGAATAAAGATGGGCTAATGCTGTGTAAGAAAGAGAGAGAGAGAGAAAGAGAGAAAGGAAGGCCATGTTGAGCGCTTCCTTCGCTTGGAACTTCTACTACCGATTAGGACGTGGTCACACACGTATGTACGTACACACAACGTACTTCCAAGTAAATCCCCACAACGGCTGATGTTGCATGAGAATGAATCTTCGCTGACCAAAAGGAGCATTCAAGACCAAGCTGGCTGGCCCGATAGGTTCCCTTTTCTTCGGGATCTCGTCTCGGAATATCGTACCGTTCCCTTCTTGCGCGCAAGCCGCTTTCGATGAAGCCGGCTTTCTTCAAGCCGTTCTTCGGGCACAGCTCTCTCTCTCTCTTTCTTTCTCTCTCGAGGCACTTCTGGCTAAGTGTCGATTCGAGGAAAGCTGCGAGTCGAATAATGCATAACGGATTCTCGGTCCAGCGATGCAATTTCTTTGAAGTGAAAGTACTCTGTGTTTTACGAGTACACATAGTAGTACTCGACGCTAGTTGCCTTTTTAATTCTGCGCGTGCTTGTGTGTAACAATTTGAAAATCGAAAGAAAACTACCCACGCGATTTAAATCGAATACAATATACGCAAATCTATTGTACGTCATAATTGTAAGATTTTTTTTCTGTGACCATATGTACGTATTTTAAACGCTATTTGCGACAGAGTGTGATGATATCAAAGTGTATCACTTCGAGCCAAACGTTAGCGATCGTCGGGATTAGAGAGATCGTTTCGGGAAGACGACGTGCCGAGCTTCCGAGAGAAGGGCGCGTGATGCGTTCTTCGAGTACAGTGAAGAAGCGCGGAGGCGGCGTCGAAGGTGGAAACCTTCGAGGAATCTTTAATAAACACCACCATTGTATGCTAATCCATAAATATGCCCCGAGTACGGTGCAAGCTCGCGTACAAACCAGCTGCGCCATGCATGCTTGCGTACACGTGCAGCTCTTCTCAAACAATCGAGTCTCTGGACGAATGCCAAACTGGGAATTTTAACAATACAATACTTTCTTGGGCTGTAACGTCTTTTTTTTCCCGATCATCAGATCTGACAACGAAAATTGTCTCACGTCATTAATTCCGTCCCGCGATGCAAAGTTATTTATCTCAATAGTTACCCGTATTATATTTAACGATGAAAACAAAGTTTTAACACAACAAGATTGAATCTCCGATCTCTTTTATATTTTCGTACTACGTATTACTCCATATTTTTTTTTTGAAAAGTGAGTGAGAGTAGAGAATAGGTCACGGTGATCGAAGTTTGAGGTCGTTTGAAAATAATTATTTTATTATCAAGTTCACAGCACCGAAGCGAGACGTTGTAGAACTTTCTTTTACGGAGGAAAACTCGAAGGGCTTTATATAGAGACGAGGACGAAGTTTTTTTCCACGGCCTCTGGGAGAAAACACGAGGCTAACGGGAAAATTCAATTCGCCGCGAATTTAATAAAAAGTCTACGATCGGATTTGTATTACGAGACAAGACTTTATTTATTGGTAAAATATAGTGTTTTCCGTTTTTCTTTCGTCGCGTCGTGTTACATCTGTCTGTGTGGCTTTCTTTTTATATTAAAAGACACATGCTTTTTAAATTGAAGCAATTTGTAATGCAACAAAGCGAACAATATTGCTCTTTTGTTGTATTTATTATTCACACGGTCGATCAATAAATTAATAAAAAATATTTTGTATGTGTGCGTGTAAATTGTATCAGCATTTTATTTTAATGCGGTAGCTCGTACGCTCTCTGAATTCTCGCAACGAATCAACTCGAACGAATATGATTCGCAGAGATGTTGACGAAGTAACATTTGATATCTATGGCGTTTTCTTGACCGCGAACGATATGGTAGAGCGCGGTTTCTTTTTTCGAAACGCTTTAAAACGCAGAAATGGCCGTATGCGGTGCAGCTTTCTTTGTCGAGGCGCACCGACAACGCGACTGCAATGAGACATAAATTGCAATTAGCACCACCGTATCTTGCGACGTGCGCGCGCCGATGTTGCGCTGCGTTATGCGCGCACATACGGTGGTTGCGTTCCTTTTTGCCGCAGTTGCTGCGGCACAGGCTAGTAGTCCGGGAACTAACCCGGCCACTAGTGCGGCGGAATCCTGACGTTCTCGAACGAAGGTTACACTGTTAAAGAAAGAATAAATCAGCAACGCGGAAAAAGAGCAACAATAACGAACAGAGAACTTCGATTGGAGAATCCACTTCGCATGTTTTTTAATGAAAAAATAAAATAATATTTACAAGCATTAAATATATAATGAAAAAAATAAGATTAAACAAGGAATGTCGTTCTCTCATTTTGTACGCAAGTTAGTTAAGTCATATACGCTCGGTAATGACTCTGAAGTTTATAACTGCCTGCGAAAGCGCACTAGGAAGTTCACCGCACACCGTTCGCGCGCAGAATCACGAGCTCGCCGTAACGACATTCCAACGTGGTTGCAACAAAGGGAGAGAGCCCACATGATAAAAATTCAGGAACAACTCTATATCGCCAGCATAAGTCACGGTAGCGGCGATCGGATAGGTTTGCGAGCAACTGGTACGGTTTCGCAATGCGCGATCGACCCGCGAGTCGATCTGACCCTTACCTGGAACAAGGATAAGAAACGAGAAGAGAGGGATATAACCGTAGCGCGCGCGGTGCGCCCGCTATGGAGAGACCGGGATAGAAACGCGGGAAGAAACCTCGAAGCGAGTCGGGTTCACATCACGAAAAGACAATGAAAAGAAAACGCGCGCGGCGAAGGCGTTCTTGTTACCCGATGCCATTATCATTAATTAAACAGCGACCGCGTGCGATCACGTCTCGTCGATGCGATGCCACGACATGCAAAGATCGGCATGTGTGACACCGGCGCGAAGATCCGCAAAGTCCGCTCTTACTCGTTATCGGTAGAAAATGACGTACCTGCCTCTCTTAGGCGCGTCGCATCAAGACCGATCATCGCTCGTTCGGCGAACGACCGGATTGCCGGACGCGATCGGTCCGAAAAGTAATTCGCGCGGCGATTATTTTCCTCTCCGGCGTGTCGTAAATTCAAAGCGGAATGTAAATACGCGGAATAAGATATCGCGGTGCGAGCGTATAAGCCGTTACGCGACGAAGTTATAGATGTGGCGACATCGTAAACACGGTCGATCATCGTATTTACGATGCCACTTGTTGCGAAAGTTTCCCTCATGTTTCTCATGGAGATACGTTAAATTAATCCTCGATTTTTTTACACGGCCGTTGGATATTTATTTGCATTTTTTTTAAGATTTACTTACTATTGGGTCTATAATTAAAGATCCAACGCGGAGACATGTGAGTCACACCGTGGTTGAGAATGAGGTGAAATGGACCGCCTTAAAAATACTGGTTCTGGTTTTTAATACACTTTTCTGAGAATATATTTACGATAGTTGAAACAGAGTTTATAGCGACATTATCTCGCTCTGCGTTTCAGAGTGCCGCTTTAACCAATGCACTTTGAGAAGAGAAAAATAAAACTGATCAAACGATTGAAAATTATCTTGAAGAGAGATATGACGTGACAGGAATTTTGCGCGGCGATTTTGTTCGATATTTAATACGGCCGGCTAATAGAGCGTTATTTTCGTTTCGAATCGCGATCGAAACTTCTCGCGGAAATTCAACGAGCCACTAGTTTTCTGATACACTCGCCCGGTTGTGTTTACGATCCGAAGAATTGCTCTCGAATTGGTATCCCGCGAGACCGCTTTCCACAAAGCCGCCCCGATTAACCGCTATTGGAGCTATCAGGAAGCGGTAGACCACTTCCACGGATTCGCTCGTGCCACCTTAACCCCCAACACCGCCCTGATCCTCTCTCGTCATATATTTCAGCTCGACGTGTGGCTTATCCACATTACCAACGAACTACCAGCGAACTACCGCGCGAATCGTGTCTGCGTTTATAATTTTCTATAATCGATAACGCGAGGGGAATTTTCCTGCGCATATAATTAATCAAAATTAATTGAAAATACTCAATGAACTATTGATATCAAACCTATTAGGGGAATCTTCTCGATAATTATTAGACTTCATTATTAAAATGGAGATTGATATTACTATTGAGCGGCATTTTTCCTGAAAATGCGGAACTATCGCAAACAGAACTTTGTTTCAAAACGATTTTTTTTTTTGAAAATAAAGCACCACCTTCACACCGACTCAACTTTTCTCGTTAGAACTCGTCGTACACCGCGCCGCGGATGCGATATTTCGATTCTCTGCTGCGCTCGGGTCGACATTTGTACACGCTGACTTTCCACGGCAAACTTTACGTTTATATGCACCCGTCCGCGACAATATCCGGATAACAGGCCGGCCACATGTCACTGAATCGTGATTCTCGAGAGAGCTCGAAGTCGTTGTTGTGTAACCCCCATCAAAGTCGAAAGTTCTCGACTTCGTGAGGCCGAAGTTGCTTCTTGCATGTTAGTCGACATCTATAAATGATGAAGTACTCTTTCTATACATCGCGGTCTCTTATTCCACTTTCGTTTCGCTGTCCGAGAAACCGTACCGGACACGTAAGAATGGGATTACGGATTATATTTGAGAGGCAACGACGAAACCTATTAGTTTATATCTATTATACAGGGAGTTGAATTGTTATATTTATATAAAGGGGGTAAACCATAGAGCCAACAGGTCCAAGGTGGTAGTGGAAATAAATTGTAACAATAGTCTGTGTGCAGATTACGTGGACGTTTCGATCCTTTTATTGTGGATCATTCTCAACACTGTACAATGAAAGAAAGAAAAAATACGTAATTGTATACAAATATGGTGATCAATTCGCAAGGAAAATATAATATGTCTTTACAAAGTATTAAATAAATGTTATACTTATCCCCATTTTACTTGCGGCGTATAATATAACTCGTCACGTGGTTTTTGTACCAAAATTTGTACACGAATTCGTCAGTGTTCGATCACGCACAAGAATCGATTTATATGCTCAATTTCTCGCGAAATTTTTTTTCTTTTTTGGATTGTAAACATTAAATGACAACCGCTTATATAATTAAAAACGCGCCGCAGCCCAGTTGCTAAATTTGAGAAGAAAGGACGCGGAAAGAGAAAGAGAGAAAGAAAACTAATACCGCGTGCAATTCATAACTCCATACCGCGAGATGTAACATGTGGAATACTTGCTTTCGTTGATTGACAGTTGCTGGGTTGCACGCGTGTAAAGATTTGCCGGTCTTCCAAACGAGCTACCAAGTAGCACGACTTCGTGGCAGACCGGTTGCACTCGGCGGATCTTTAAAGCACCGCTTCAACCGATGGAAAACACTTGTTAGCGCTCGGCGAGCGAATAAAGTGGTGCCTGTCTGAACTAAATGTAGATACATCTTTTATACACGCTATCGCCAGCATCTGCAGCCGCGATCGAGCGCTCTCTTTTCTCCTCTCATCCACTTCTGCGTTCTCTTTCTCTCGGCTTGTGTTTTGCCGACTGCTGGTACGGTTTGTGGCCTGCGGTCAAAGCTTCGTGACACCTAAGACTTGTGTATACACTACTGAATTCCTCTTGTGTGTTGCTCTGTAGTGCTGCTATCGAGCACTACTCTTTTTCTTACATTTTTTTTAAATATTTTTTTGTACTACTTTCTTTCTCAAATTTTCTCGTATTTGCAGGAAAAATGTTTCTCAGCAAACAATACGTATATTAAGTAGAGAGAAAGCAAGAGTTTTTCGTTTCTCTTAAGAATAATGTCGGACGATTCTTCGAGTTGGTCGAGATTTTGAGGATTATTACGAGAACTGTAGTTTGAATTTCGGGCGTCTTACAAATTTGCGAGTTTCTTCGATATTAACAAAACGGAGAAATTGAAAATCTCTTGGTTATATTTAATGTGTTATAAGTTTGCGCTTGTGGAGAATTATGAAACTAACGTGATAAAACTCGTATTAATAACAAAAACACATCTGTGCAATAATATTGTGCAATAATATCTTTTCATGACGCAAGTTGTGCAAAAAAAACGTAAAAACCTTAGTGATCGCGATCGTGATTACGCGGAAAGGATAAGTTTCACTGTCGTTAATTAACACCACGAGAATTAATTATGCCACGCAAGAGACAATGTTGTTTAGTTCTCTGCTTCGCGCGTAGAACTTAAATTAGCTGTACTACCTTTGCTTAAATGGGAGCTGCTACAGGTGTTCGCAAAAGTGTTACAACGTTTTAATACGGCGCGCACTGAACCGAGCGACTGATTATTAAAGGTCACACATAATATAATTTGCATCAGAATATCTGCAACACATCGATGAAAGAAGAGAAAACACGTGGAAAAAAAATATAGAAAATAGATGTAGGAAAAAACAAGCCGATAAAATTTATGTTCGATGTAATTATTTATATTTATTGTAATAACAAGTTACAACAACTTTGTATTTTATACAAAATATAAAGATTCTTTAGATTGTATTTTATACAAAATACAATCTAAAGAAATGAGAAAACGTTAAAAATAGAACGAGATCAAATTGAAATACACGTGCACGTTTTTGCTTCAATCAAAGTATAAATATGTCGAACAAAAAACGCGAATTCCAGTAAAGATAAAAAAGTCTCTTTCTATTAATGTGCCGAAGTTCACTGAAACGCATGGAAACTTTATGCCGCCGCGTTAATGTATGTAGCATTAACGTAAGCTACTTACGGACGGTCACGTAGAAAATTGAATTTTAACAAGCGGTCGTTTCCTAGATTTTCCAGTGGCTTTTACAGTTTCACTCTCTCAGGGAAAGGGGGCCGTCGATTGCTCGCGCAAACAATGGGACGAGGCGCACGTTCGCGGATGTATCGCCGGCGATTTCCCGGCGGACATTATACATAATTAGGAGCGCGGGTACCGAGACGGGGAGCAAAACAATGGACGGCTCTTTTCGCATGCGACTAAATACGTCAGCGCTACGGTAATTGGCCGACAATTACCAGCAGTAGAACCGCAGTAGCGTTAAGATAGTATAGTTCAGTAGCGTATACACGCAAATATGGGAGCAAAACTTATCTAGACGTAATTTATTTCAAACAAGGCCGAGAAAGAAAGAGAGAGAAAGGTTGTCGCGTTATGTGACTCTGACGTTGAATTGTAGTGACAACCGCGACAAAGATAGGGTTGCGCATTCTCGTGTGTAAAATTTTTCGAAATATATTTACGTTATAATCTACAAGAATTAGAAAACAATTCGCCAAAATTCAAATCTTTTTTTGTTTATCAAGAAACATTCCTCCTTTCTTTCCGTAAGAGAAGACTTGTCGTTGTCTTTTCCATACGATCAGCTTGTCATTTCTCAAGAAAACGATGCGCCGTGAAAGAAAATGGAACACGACAGAATCTTTTTCTCGAAAAAAAGCTCCGACAACGGTGGCACTTTAACGGTATTTCAGCGTCGATATCGATCGGGAAAAGCATACGAGGCGAGATCCACCGGCGAGATACACGTGAGACGCAGCGGGAAACGTGGCCTGTCGTTGCTCGTCAGGCAACCGGAAAGAGAGAGAGAGAGAGAGAGAGCGCTACAATATTTTGTTCTTTTTACATTTGTGTCTTCTCCCCCTCCACGCTGCCTCGGCGCGACAGGAGGTTCATAGAAAATTCTATTATTCTATTCTTATCATCGCGCTGGCGCGTGGTGCCCGGTATCGACAGACGGATACATAATGCAACGTGAGTTTCCGAGCTTGCGCGCGCGAGCGCGTACCTACCGGATGCGGCCACCACCGAGCTTGCATACTGAGCACCGAAGGCCCGATCCACACGGAGCCCTCCTACAAAACGTGCTGACTCGTCGTGACAACTCGTCGTCGTTCGTCCGGCCTCTTCTACGTGGCCGAACGTGCCGTGCGACGTTGATCGAAGAGAGGGTAAAGGCTTGACGTCTTTAGGAACACCGACGGCGTTTCAGGCGTGCAGCGAGATTTCCGTGTGGCGGCTTCTTACGTAGGCAGGAAGATACATCATCTTCGGACGTGGGACGTTGTAAGAGAGGCCGCGATACGTACGAGAAATGCTCGGACGGACTTGTATCAACTTTCCATTTGCCCGATGGAAGGATTTATGGGCGTTCCGCTTTTGAGATTTTGCACTTAATAATTCGCCCGTGCTTTGCCAATTCCGCGTAACATTTGACAAAAATTGATTGACTTGCGCACCTGTCATCGGGGTGCGATCGGGTCGGGTGTTCGCGTTTGCGAACATTTCGCGATTTCGAGATGTAGTTTAATTTACACGTAACGGAAATCGTGGCGTGTACACGCGCGGAGGGAGCAAAGATTTGACATATGCGCGAAATTCGAATTGCCGTGTGCGCGTCGACGGGGGGTACTGTTTTAATTAACGCGCCGTCTCTGCTCGCCCCGCGCCCGTCCCCGGACCGGCACGCGAGACTAATTCACCTTGTGCAAGAACAATGCATCAGAATCGACACCCGGCCGAGAGCGCAATGTATATACACACATACACGTATCTCGAGCTCACGCGGTGCCGTTGATTGCGTGTCGTGGATGTAACGCGGGTGGATTTGCGATTGAAAGACGACGACGACGACGACGACCAGCTAGCGCTGGCCGTGAGGGTGAAAGAGCGTCGGAAATCCTACTGCTAATTCAATGGGAATGAGCGCGTCATCGAGTCACGAGCGTGGGCACCGCCCACGACACGTTGCGTAAACGCGTATTAATTCATTATCGGCGCGCGATGGTATAAGCGCACGAATGGGACGTGCCGCAACGCTGTATTTAATAAATAAGGTTGCTTTGAAGAATGGCTTTATATTGATGAAACACAAATTTTATAAATAAAACAAAAGACAACTGCGAAGCAACGGATAAAAAAAAACAACGATCAAATATTATTTCGGTTTTATTTTAAGCCATCGGATTGAAAAAAAAAAATTTGTTCGGCGTTTACGCACGTGTATTGCACACCCGGATGGAAATATAAGGGAGTTATGATTTGATTTTTGTGTGGTTCTGTGCACTCTCATAACTGTCCGTGAAATCACAATGAGTCAGCTAAGAGAACGCGTTACTTTGGGTCAAGACAATGCGACCATTTGCATATGGCAGTGCTCGCCTTAATTGCGGCCGCGACAGTGGTGTGACCGATGCGATCTCTGGCGCGGTACACGCACACATGACAACGCAATCCTTTTGTGAGCGGGCACGACGTTATACGTTTGTTCAGGCACATACGTCTACAAACGCGAACCCTTTCAATTAATTGCTCTTTGAGACACGTGTAAACGCTTGTTAAGATTTGCATTGTCAGGAAGACGTGGAAATACGTTTCTCTAATTCTTGCAAATTGCAAAAACCGCAAACGCGTGAGAGAAATGTCAAAATAACGGAATGCGAATTTTATACGCAAAAACGCGGTATATATATGATACGACCTAATGCATAAGTGAAAATTTATAAAGTTTATTTGATTTAAAAAAATATTATTATAAATAATTGTAGTATAATTCTAGTGAGTTCCGCGCTGTTTCGTAATTGTGTGCTAATTTTACCGAATTCACGCGGCACGAAAATATCCGCTGAAATCGAAGTCGACAGATTACCGCGTTATTACACTTGCGCCGAGTGCAACGTCCGACTTTCGCACTCGAGTGATTTAAATTTAGCCGGCAATGACATTTCGCATTTATGCACTTCCATATATTGTAAACTACAATTGCGAAAAGTGGAATACTTACGATCTCTTTTTATACGTGCGTTATATAATAAAGGAAATTCGCCGCAGGCTTTTTTTTTGAGGAAAAAAAGAAAACAACACGGCAATTTTTTTTTGTCGATGATATCGGAGAGAGCTTATAAATATCTAAACAAATTATAATCAGAAAAATAATTGACGAGAAAAATACCTTGACATGTTGAATTATTCAATCAGAGGTAGATGATTATACCATCGCGAGAATGCAATATTGGTGGCGTGATAATAAAACGTTTCGTTTGCAAATATTAATCACCTTATTGAGAGTGGAAAGTTCTAAACGCACATGCGATTTGCATACGTGTCACGCGCGTGTCGTGTAACGCGAGAACTCATATGAGAGAAGTTTTAAATGCTAATGTGCGCCTACGGGGCATTAAGGAAAAAATTATTACAAGTTATTCGAAAACAATATATGTGATACGGGGAAATTCCTCTGTGTGTGTGTGTGATAATTATTGCCGACACTTACGTGCGCGCGCACACAGCCTGTGGCAATTATCTCTACGTCTCTCCTCCGTTTTACAATTTGCAAAACAATTTGTACAAAAAGAAAATTGCCGCAAGTGTTTCTCACTTGGTTCAAATATTGCACATTTTTATACGTATGTAAAACGCACGTAAAAAAAAACAATACACACTTCTCGCTTTATCATTCTTCACGAGATATTGTAAATTGTGAAATCCTCGAATATTAAATTAAAATTCACTTGATTCCATTCAATGTGTGTAATTTGGTCGAGAAACAGTCTTCTCAAAACGAAAAAAAAAAAACGTTGAGAACCACTGCGGTTTCATGATGATCGTTGGTTTTGCTTTTTCTCTCTCTCTCTCTCGTCCTCCTCACCTCTCCTAGTATTACAGTTCACCCCGCGCGCGCGCACCGTTGTATTTCATTGTTGTGAACGTATGCAAATTGCGATCTCCTCCCCCCTTCTCTCTCTCTCTCTGGTCGGGACCGAGTATCAATTCTAACAGAATTAATTCGAGTGCAGTCATTGTTTTTTGCGCGTCACAAAAAATCCTCTATACGCGCGGGCAACATCGCGTTTTGTCCCGGCGCACGGAACAATATCCAGTTCATATGAACGGTTACGCGCACGTCGCCGATCTCTCTCCTCGACGTTTGTTCGGCCTCCCCCGTTTTGTCTTCTCTCTCTTTATGATGGTGAGATCTCGTTTGCAAAATTGAACCGCAATTGGATCGCGGGCTCGATACAACGTCGTAAATCGATCGTTTTATTGATAATTATCGTTAATGTTTCTCGCGCTACCGATGTCAGCGCGCGAAAAAAAGCGAATAAAAAAAAAAAGAATTGTAGAAAGTACTGCAACGTTCGTCGTTGCAATTTCGCAGAAACCGAACGAGTTGTTTTGCCGTACGATAACTTTCAATGAATAACCTCGCTCCCAGTAACAAATGGCACTGTGACTGGTGTCGACGATGAAAAATAATGAATATCTCACCTTTCTAAGACTGCACACACACACACACATATACGCGCGCACACACTGTTAACTCACTCACTTTATACACACGTACGCAAATTATTAAAATTGCAATTGAAAATGTTTTAATTCGTAGCTTATTCGTTGGTAATTGAAAACAACATAATAATTAAAAATTATGTGACGGAAATGTACAACGTTTGCGAAAATACTTCAGCACGGAGACGTTTAAAATGCTGTAAATATGTTACATATAAAATATAAACAAACGCTAGCGTGGTACATATTAATAATAATATGTATTTGATATTTATGTTGCAGAAGGATGACTTCACAGCCGTCAGCTCGATGCTGCGCCAATATCTTCCCGAGAAAGATATTCCCTATATCTTAGACATCGATCTCGACTTTTTCAGTACCAAAAACCCATTCAAAGATCTTCACGAACGCGTAAATCTCTACGACAAGCTGGCTCCTCTCTTTACGTACGAAAAGGCGGAATCGAACGATCCTGAGGTAAGTTCAAGAGTTTTAAATTATTAGCAAACGCAAAACTAAACGAATGAAAATACAGTCGGTCGTTGAACACACATTGGATTTCGCGAGATAGAGAGAGAGTCCGATTTGTATCAAAATACGACGACGCAAATCGCGATCGAACTCCGAGTGGCTTTAGAAGCGATGAAATTTTAGCGAGAGTTAAGGGAGAAGAGAGAGGATGAGAGCTACCGACAACAAACGGAAGATTTGCGAATAATTAGATGGACCGACAATGGTTGGAGGTCCCGCGGCAAGCCGGATACACAATGTGGCCTGCCACTGGCGGAATAATAGACAGAGAAGAACGACTTTATGGGGGTTTTAGGATTCGAAGGACATAATGGCACTGTCCTATTGTCTACGTAGCTGCAGACTGCCAACATCCGCCTCCGGGGTCGACCACTTCGGCTCATCTGCATACCAGTTTGCAACCCTTCGGCTGTTTAGTTCCGAGCATCGAGAACGCTAATTCCGGCCCCGACCGCGCCGCCGCCGCCGCTCGTTAATAAATTTCGATCGCTCGCTCTATTAGCGTTTCGTGAATAACATATATTATTTGACGAAATAACATCTTTCAGATTCAATTCGAATCAAAACGAGAGATACGCAATCAACTCGAATTCAATAATCTCTGCAATTTTTAGACAGACGTGGGATTGTTTGTTATTTAAATTTTAAAACGTCAAATTTGTAAATCTGCTTTTTGTACACGCGCATTTTTTAATGGCGCGGCCTATATGAGTCCTATTCCTGGTCGTCCGTGCTTATAAAGACGTGGTCATTGATCTGAAATGTTTCCAGACATTTTACGATTTCCCCAGATTGCTCGTAAACAATGTGCGAAATGACGGCGATGTTGATAAACGATAATCCAGATTTATACTCATCCGACAGTAAAACTGCGGATTGCAAATTTTCTCCGCTATTAGACCAAACGATGCGTGGAACGGTCTCAGAGATTATCTCCGATCTAAATTCAATACCAAATTGAATCTCGAGGTGCTCGTGTTACGACATTGAGTTTTACTATCGTGAATAATACTTAAATAAATTGTTCACGTATTTTGTTTTTGCTACCTGCCGTCTTTCCCGGAAATAATAAATTGTTAATTTCCGCCGGAATACGTTCGTCGTGAATTTGCATTTTTACAAATGAAATATGATTTGCTGCTGCGATGTGTATATTATAATTGTTAAATCAGCTGAATTTCGTGAATAGCGCTAGTCGCGTTTGTAGCTGTATTTACTTAATTACCGGATTATGGTAACTAACATCATGCGTTGAATGTGGAATAACCAATTTTGCCGGCGAAATGGAAATGTTAATTACATCGCCATTTAGAGTGCAACAGTATGTCATTTGAATTCATAAATAAATTATTAACAGATTTGTGATAATAGATAAACACACGCACTGTATATTGTGTATGTGTGTACGTATATATATATGTACGATTTCTATTTAATACATAAATTATCTATCCCAATTATCGAAAAGATTTTAAAGATCCCCCCTCGTTCAGCTGATTTAGATTTTTTTTCCAAATTTGCGCCTTGCAATCCGAGAATTATTATTTATGCGCATTCGAAATTATTAATCTCAATGCCAGATGATTCAGCTTCTCACCGTGAAATCTCCGCTCAATCTTGCGATGTGTATATTGACCGGCAGTGAATCGGTTCCGCGAGAAAGGAAGCAAGTTCCATTTTTATATTGCGCATTGTTCTCTTTCAGCCTCTGCAGGTCTTGACGCTGCCAACGGTCAGAATAAACGACGCATGTAGAAGAGAGAAACCGATTCATTGCCGATCGGTGTACTCCCGAGCGCGGAACGTACTCTCAAGCATTGATATTCGAAATTGCTCACAGTTATGTTAATGTCGCGATTATCGGACATTTAAATGCGCGCTGGTTAAATACTCGTTACTTCTTGGATTATGCGTACCGTGTCGGATATAAATCCAGTTTTTGCATTCAAGCATGATGACAATGACGCAACGTAAGAGAACGATGCAACTGGTTATGTCATCATTGTAGTCGAGAATTTATACTTCGAAGTCAAACGAAGTAATATTCGTCTTAAATGTTTTTTGCTTAAAAAAAAGTAAACTTTTTACTTTTCCTCAATCGTTCTTTTGTTAACATAGTTTTTTTATTTTCTTTAAGTGAAAGTTATTACCTTCTAAGTGGAAGTGGAAATGAGGATATTTGAGTAATATCGTAACTTCGACGAAGTACGTTTGTATACGTGTGAGTATAGTGAAGGATCGGTAATTCATAGAAATGCTGTATTTTGCTTGAATACATGTTTTTTTCTTCTCTCTGCACATGTACGTATTATGGATTATACATATATATAGACGCAGACCTGATGATTTCGATTTAATGTATGCAGGTCAGACGGGCGCTACCTGTCTTACCCTGAGAACTCGACGGTGCATTGTGATTGTAATCGCAGGTTGCGGGTCAACCCGCGGCCTAACCAGGGTCAGGGTCACTCCTGAATTATTTAAATTTTACGCAACCCACATTTCTTTCTCCACGGGTTACACCACGCTCTCGCATTGCAGTCTGCGCGATCTTTTTTGTAAAACATAACACGTTATACACACACGCACGCACGAGGGAGGCTGAATGCAATGGAGAAAATTTTTTGAGAAAATCACAAAATAGCGTTTACGATTGAAATGTATTTTTTTTTATCAATTCCAGTCATTCAGTTTACTTAATATTATTTATAATCTAGAGATTGGAGAATATTTATAAGAAAAAAATCATATCTTTGAAACACACAGATATTTCTAAAGACGTATTTCGATTTTGTTTACACGAGAAGTTAAGAAACGTTTTGTCACACGTGTAATACAATTATGACAACGAACGAATATTACAGCGAAATTGTTTTTTTACAAAGAGTGGTCCGAAAGTCTGATCGAGCGCGATTTATGCTCTATTTGGCGTGTTCACAAACCGTTTCGCATTACAATTCTTGAGAGCGTGGACGACGGATTTGGATTCATCGACACGTAGACTTGAACGGGTGACCCACGGAGCTCGTATTTTTACGCTACTCCTTTCTCAGGATCTGCCACGCGATGTCCCACTGGGATCCCTGCGAGAGGAGAAATGACACGAGCGGGGGGTCCGTTATGCAAAACGGGGTCCTTTTTCCGGCCGCCTCGAATATTGATGTATACCCCGTGCATGTAGATGAGCGTGAGAATGCAGCTCGTGGCGGATAGCAGCACGATTAGGCAAACCGGAAGTGAGCTCCTAAGTCTTTTACTTTTTTACGGACGCGTTTCTTTATTCGAAAATTATCGTCGTATTGACTTTTGCTTCACGTGAAGTCATTAAATAAAATCAAAATATCTCGTCGAAAGCTTGATGGAATACAATTCGTATTGGAATTTCATATTTGTGAAAGAAACAAAGAGAAACAGAAAGAAAGAGAGAGAAAGAGAGAGAGAGAGAAAGAGAGAGAGGAAAAGTGTGCAATTTGAGTGTTACAGTTTGTTAAATATAAGCAAATATATATTGTGTTTAACTATGCGTGAGATTAATTCAAGCTAAATTGACATTCATAGTTTCAAAAGCGCGGACGCAAACTATATTCTGCCAGCAGCTGTATATCTGCTGACTCTACCAATTCCGCTAGACAATTTATTGGATTGATCTAGTTGTACAACCGCAGAATATTCTTGGTAATATGTGGTATGTGTTTTTGCCCAGTACGTGTATCTACACACATGCCGTAACATTGTCCACTCTGTGAAAACAGATATTTCAAATAAAATGCTACTTTTTGTACAAGTATGTGTGTTAAAAAAAAACACACGTATTTTAAAATCGAATTTTGATAGAGTTTCGTGATATACGTTTCCAAAGGCTCGGTCTTTTCACTTTTGTTCCGTTAGTTGCAAGTCGTACGATAATCCGAGACTGCGTAGCTTCGGTGGAAGATAAAGAAGCAAAATTTAAAGAGCAATAATATGCCCTTTTGGTAACATTTTATTGTTCCTGTTTTCTCTTATTCTCATCTCGCGTTCTTTCCTGCCGTCTCTCTCGATTCTACACAGCACCCTGCTGCCGCTGAATATCTGTTTAAATCTGCACGAGATACGGCGCGGAGAACGCGCGGGACGGAGATAAACAACAAGGAATTAAATATACAATAAAGTGCGGAGTCCCGGACAGCGAAAGGGCGTGGTGGGGTGGCGAAGTGGGAAAAAGAGGGAAACTCCTTTACCGGTGGTGCGCCATTCCGCCTCGTACAGCCTCTCTCGTGCATCTCCCAACCCTGGGCCACCCGCATAAATAAATCCAATTGGCTCAAATAAAATGTACGAAACGAAGTCGCGCCAATGGCCGGCGTATATTTTATTTTCTCTCATTTCTCCCTTCCGCCTTCTCCTCCTTTTCTATCTCTCTCTTTCTCTCTTTCTCTCACGCGTCGCTTTCGTTCTTTATCTCTTTTTCTTCTCTATCTTTCTTCTCTCTCTCTCTCTCTCTCTCTCGCACGCGCGCGCTATATCTTTCTGTACTCGTCCGTGATTCTTTTTCTCTCGTTTTGCTCTCTACGTCCGCTTCTATCCCCGCGACGACGGTAGGATAATTCAATCTCGACTTTTCACGGATTTCCCATCAAAGGAGACACACCGGTTACGAGACAAGATTTCTCTTTCTCAGCGCGTCTGCAGTTGCTCTGACTTTTTGAATTGAAACCGTCTCCTTATTTCTTGTTCGTTCTTACCAACTCCAGGCCTTTTCTGCGGGCTTTCCGTTGCCGCGATATACATATTTCAAGTTTTCAACTCATGTCGACATTCCGCATTAATATGCTGAATATTCGTCTTAAGTGTAGTTTAAAACGTTTTAATTTTTTTTATAGTAGGTAAAATTTTTCTATTTAATTATAAAACAAAATATTCCCTATTTGTTTGGTGAAAACCGAGAGATATATTAATATTTAAATTGTTTTTTGTATAGTTCAGAGATTAACAAAAGATTGAAAGAGTTATGATAACATTAGATGTGATTATTGTATCAAACGTATAAACTATGCTTTTTCGGTATATTTTTTATCACTGTATAAATACAAATAATGTTCAAAAGGAATAAGTAAGAAAAGAAGAAGAAGAGAAAGAGAAGAAATCTCTATTCTGTATTTGCTTATGTCCTATATGGACCAAGATACGTGCAACAGATACGTTTCTTCATTAACAAGGCGCTTGGTTCGCGTAGGAGGCGAATTTTGTTGAGGTAGGTCACTTTCGTAATTGCCTCCTCTCACGGAAGTCTCAGGATCCTCCAACTTGGGTGAAGACGGAGGTGGTGGCAGCGCGGTAGCGATCCTCCTCAAAGTCGGCGCTCTCATTCCCCGCAATTAAGCCCTCCGACAATTAGATCGATAAACGCAAGGAGGTGCCTCTTTGTGCCTCTCCCGTGCCGTTTATGCGCTTCGTGTAACACAACCGTGACTTTCTTTTCTTTTCTCCCGCCCTCTCTCTCTTTCATCCGGATTCCACCAACGATAATGAATCGCTGAAATTACAGCACGCCGTTAAAATCGGCCTGAGATCTCTTTAATAACATTGCCTCCCGTGTTCCCACGTGTAATCTTCGATTAACTAAAATGCCTGGTGTTTATTACAAGGGCTATAACTCAAAGAGAGAGGGAGTTGAACGAAAACTCGATAAGGAAAGTATATAAATAAAATACATCTACAAAAAAATAGAGCAACAATGACAATTTACTATTTAGCAATTTATGTTTTTTTCGAGAAAATTAATATGATAGTCTTTTGTATACATAAATATCTTACATGTGAACAAATATTGAAACATATATTACATGTAGATTTAATTACACATAAGAAGATGTAGAGGTTTTTTCGAATTAGGATGTTTGCAAAAAAATATTATAGTATGTATTTTTATTACACCCAGCAAAATTTTGAAAAACCAGATAAGAACCAACATCGCCATCTATCGTGAGTGATAAGAACGAAGGTTTCCTTTGCAGTTTCCGGAGAAGCCGCAATCCCGTTGGGTGACGTGACGAGCGACATCGACGCCATGCGTCCAAGATGGCCGCGGATCGTTAAACGGTCACGCGCAAACTCCTGAAAGGGCGGGGGGAGGAGGTGGTGGGATACACAGAGGGTTGGTTTGGGGGTGTCTTTGGTTCTTAATAGGGTTGAAGGGTAAAGTTGTGATCTCAGATCGTTACAGTCCATCACACCCTTTTCACTCAACAGAAGGCGCTACGTGCGTATGAAGTGTCATAGTAATTAACTTCTAGTTTGCAGGCTTTTGTGTTTTCTTTTTCAATATAAAAGTTTTTCTCTCACCAAAGTATAAAAATAAAATTTTTATTTTCTGTACCCACACTTCCTCCTCTACAAATATACGCGATACATTCCTTTTATTAAAATCACTTTTACTTTAGATGTTAAAGATAATTACTTTTACTTTTATGATATTAAAATACGAAATAAATAGCTACACAATAACTATTTATAGAAAAGTAAAAATTTATCTCGTATCTTAATAACATCTCAAGGTAAAAAAAAATGTATCGCGTAACTTGTTAGAGAGAGAAGCAAATACAAACGAAATCTTGATAACATAAATGCCATGTTTTGGTAAAAGCTATTTCGCATACACGTGACTATCACAATATATAATATGAGTAGCAACCTCATATTATAAAGAAAAATATTTTCCTGTTTAGTAAGATACAACTTGTGTGACAAACCTGATGTGACAATTAGCCCCGGTCTTTTCCACATATACAGTAATATTTTCCTCTTTCCACGCGCCTTTCCGGAATATAAAATTCCCGTAGACGAGCACATATATATATATATATATATATATATATATATTTTTTCGTTTAGACACACGATATAATTGGTTATCGATCACCTTGAATATCGAAATATTATGTGGCTGGGGCAAATTATACGACGGCTGAGAGGGTAACGAAATTTTCCAACATGTCAACGACCAGCATTCAGTACGCTTCATGAACCTGGCAAAGGTTATTGCCCTTTCGTCGAACAATTGCAGAAACGATGACAGTGGTCATTACCTTTAAAAAGGTGTAAACGTCGTTGGGCGCGCATACGGTCGTGCGTGTTTGCACTTTTCAGCATGTAAAGAGTTCTTGCCCTCTGCGCGCGGAAGCACAATACTGTGCTTTCTTACCGGTATGTACATGCGCGCACATACGTATTTACGTGCGCTAGATGAAATGAATGCGATCGTATCGCACATGTTAGATAACGTTACGTATTGACGCGTCACGCGTTCGACACGCCATATGATGGCATCGGAAGTCGCGTCGTTTCAATGGAAACTCTCATCGTCGCACTTTTACGCGGCGATGCGTAAAACTGCGCACGTATAGATTTCAACCGATTGTTAGCAGAATTGAATAACGATTTATGATATATCGTGGATTAACGACGCGATCTAACTTGTTTCGATCATCGAGAATTATTATTTTTTTTTTTCACAATACGATTGTATATCGACAGAGGAAAGTTATGAATTCACTTGTTTTATCTTTTTTTTTTAATAATTTTTCTACTTGTTAAAAATAAAAGAAAAAATCCGACAAAAAATTACAATCTTTATCGAAAGAGTTTTTTGTATACAAAATTTATAACTATCGAGATTGTGTGCACTACTGCCTGATAGATATACACACGCGTTGTCTCTCGATGACACGTTGATTAAAACTACACAAGTTACAATAAAAAGTGACTTTGTATAAAACTACTTTATTGCTGCATTTAACGTAAGATAAACTACGGCTTGCCTAGTCTATGTACATTTGTTCTATAAATAAATTGCTCACATGTCGGAAAGTCAACGCGCACGAATACGTGATACAAGACCCAGCGCGTGCTATCGATCTTGTCGGTCTGGAGCGATCTAGAGCGATACGTGTCGTGACACAGAACGACATTTTCATGACAGCGATTATTTCCGATAGCGACGCACTTGCCAAAACTCTGTGACAAAGTGAAGCGAACCGCTTTCTCTCTTTCTCTCTTTCTCGAGTCTCTACGAATTATCCGAGGTCGGAAAAGACTGATGTATGTGTCCGATATATTTTAGGCGCGGGTATTGTATTACAATTTATTATGCGTTTGTCGCACGACTGTTTGGAAGAATCACAATCAAATATTGTGTTTCACGTTGGCGCAAATGATCGTATTTCACTCAGTCGACGTTATTACAGTTCTGCACATGGAGCTTCAATTAGTTGATTTTTAAATTATTCTAAAGTCGAGTGTCACTGAGAAAAAAAGTTAAGCATCTAAAAAAAAAAGAAAAAAAAATTTTTTTACTGCAAAATGGAGATATCTCTGAATATTGATTATGTAAATCCGATCGAAAGAGCGCGCGGGACTTAAAAGACACGGACTATTTCACCTTTTGTTAAATGATCGCTGATGACTTTGAGCGACGTCATAGATAAGAATAGAGAGAAGATCGTTCTGTTTGTCGATTCAAAGACTGACGAGTATCGTTTGAAAAGCGCCTTGATTACGCGCGGGATAAGTCGTCTTGGGAATCTCGGTCTTGCCTAACCAACGCGTAATGCGAATTCCATGCTGATTGCAAGGATAGTTATGTTCTCCCCTCCCCCAAACAATCGGCCCATTATCGATAGTCGATGTTGCGCGGAGGAGGAACGTTACGTTTCGTAATGAATGAGATTATCGTGTAAAAAAGTAACATCACCGTTATGCAATCAGTTATTATGTGTGCATCGCGCTGAATGCACTTATTGTTAAGTTACTGACATAATCGTCGTCGTGGTAAGCGACTCTGCTGATAAAGTATCTTGGAAATTATGAGAGAATAAATAAACAATCTTCTCCTGCGCGCGCGCGAAATCGTTTCGAATAGACTTCGCGCGAATAATCTCGGCGCGAGACTGTAACGAATCAACGGCAAGTCTAAAATCACTGGGCATCCAATTGAACGCGCACCGTGCGGCCACGACTTTCGATGTCAATGACTCCGGGGGACCGTATGTCGCGAGCACGGTTGATTTCGATCACCGGGTACGGCCGCACGCGCACACGTGGTCGTACAAATACGTTCGCGTATTATGACCATTTTTCCATCGACTCCCTCCCTCTCCTTGCCGACCGATCTTTCCATGGTCACGTAATTGATGCTCCCGCGAAAACACCGTCAATTTTCAGAGCACATGGTTCCGCGATATGCCCGACGCATAAGCGCATGACCTCCCTTACAGGTGGTATGTAACACAGAATGCAAGAGCGCATTGAACCCGCTACTGTTGCAACGAAAACACCATGCGTACCGTATTGTGTTCGACAATGGGAGTCGATGACCTTTTACGGAACGGAAATGCAAAGTTTTGCCGAACAGTTTTTCTTCCCGTATAGCCAAAATTTTTGATCACGCTCCGTTTGAACCGCGCGCGGCTTCGAAGTCGAGAAAAAAAAGAAGATAAATCACCTTGCGACACACGTTGTCGTGAAAGATAGCTCGGAGTGCAAATTAGCATACAAATGTAATTTTTGTTTTTTTATTTGTTATTTAACCGCAAATGCCTGCAAGTATCTGCATAACCTTTGAAGTAAAATTCTAATATTTTCTGTAAGAAAAAATCTTAATTTGGTAAAGTCGAGTTTCTCTCTCACTCACTCGAGTTTCCGAAGGTTGATGTTACATAAGAAACGCATAATTTTTAATATCGATAAATCATTCCTGATGATATCATTCTTTCCATTACTACGACTATTTCATAAGTGTGATTTTATGCCGGCCATTCTCTCTTCCTCTCTCACTCTTTTTTTCTCTCTCTCTTTCTCTCTCTCTCTCGACGCATATGTGTTGCTCACCGCATAATTCACAACATGTAATGATCTAACATTGTTGGACCTGACGAAAGACGCTATTGATAGACACTTGTGTGGGCGAACGAACTTATCTTCCACGCGCGCCGTTTTAGTTCTAAGGGGAACGACGCAGCTCAACTCTTTCTCAATCTCCGGCTCATTAGAGTTAATTCCGTCCTACACATGTGCACGCGCGCACACACGAATCATTGTATGAATAACTATTTAGTTGGAATCTAATGACGGTAATAAAATCTTTGTTTGTCGTTATGCCAAACTGAGAAAATTTTGATCATTTTGTCTCAAAGAAGTTGTACAAATTTAACGTAAATCATGGACTTGCTATTTTGTGCCTAAAAACAAATTATACATACACATGTATAAAAAATTTGATAACGCACGTTATCACATGTCATACGTCGAAGAAGACACGATTAAAAAGCGTTCGTTTATTTATTTCTCGCATGGTATTATGGGAATATCACGTAAAACCTCAGCACGCGCAAACACCACCGACGACTTCTCCGAGATCATTCGAGAAGAAGGCGCCGGCAGAGTGACGCAAGGTCGATCGATTTGAAAGTGGTACCTCGTATAACGCGTGTTATATATATATACATACGTGCGTTCAGGTATCAGTTCGATGCAAAGGCCAGACCTAGCACTCGTCGATCCGGTATGTAGATTTGCGCAGGTGTCGCTGAGTTTGCGCTGTAATAGCGCTTGAACTGTTCTGTCTCGGGCAAACGAGCGCGGAACGCCGATCGTTTCTGAGCCGATCTATCCGTGTATGGGTAGCGAGTGTGTGCTTGCGTTAAATATAACCTCTCTGATATAACGATAATTGCCTTTGGTGACGGCCAGATAAGCAGTTCTGTCGATAAGCAATTATTTCGGACGGCGAGCATGAGGAAACTAATCGAATGGCGCGCTTCGTAGTTTACCAAATGAGATTCCAGGCTTATAAAATAAATATGCTTTAATAGCCACATGAAGCCTCATAAGCTATTTTCTCAGAATTTTCTATTACGAATAACGACAAAAGTCTTTACGTAATATATTACACGCGGTACGCGCTCTCGTCGGAATTTCAGGGAAAAGGGAAAGGCAAGGATCACGCGCCTTTATCATATATTTCGCTTTATTACGCTCGAAAAATATCTTGCCGTGTCGCGCACACGGCCATTTTAATTTATAGGAAACGCAATTTTGTTCGTCGACCAAAGGTGTAATTAGCTTCGGACTAATGGCGAGAGAAAAAAAAAAATTTCGCCGGAGAAGAGCCGCGCGCGCTTTTCTACCGGATAATACGTGGAAATGCAGAATATAGCTTTCCCAATTAATACTCGGAAATCGAAGTGCCTCGGGATATTCCCATTAACTACAATCGCATGCGCTGTCGGTGGCGCGCACGATTTTTTCCATTATCTATGTGTGAGCAGCACCACACTTTTTTTCCTATTAATTGTAAATTCCATGAGAACCAAAGGATTTTATTTCCAGATACACGAGTGTGTGTGTGTGTGTGCAACTGTAATAAAAAAAATTTTCTCGTTTTTTGTTTTTATGCTAATATTCTAATTCGCGCAATTTCTATGTTTGAGAGACAAAGTTCGTTGAAAATGACGAAATTTGAATATTTCATTCTTGATAAATGAAGAATGAAATTACTATTTCAAAAAAGCAAAAAGTACCGCGCATGAGGAGACTTAGAAAATCAAAAACACGATAAAAACAAAATAGCTTCGACACGATATGTTTTAAGAGTGCACCAACATTTGTTTTTATTATAAGATATGGAAATTCTCTCTAGAGAACCGTCCAAGAGTATCGCAGAGCTTCTAAGCGAAGACTGAACAACGCGATCAATTTCCGTAGTTTAGAGCAGTTTATGTACTTGTTTGCTTCCGTTTGTAATTAGCCTGTTTATAGGCGCCGATCAAACTCGATAGGATATTGGAGGAGTTTCGAGAGGAAAGATCTCTCCATTTACATTTTATTTTTGTTTTCCGTAGATTTTCATATATGTATGCAAAACTTAAGTTTTCACGTTTCAGCCGGGATAAAAGTAAACAACGATAAATAAATGCTTTGATGCAATATGCATCAAAGGGAAAACTCGTTTAAATTCTTTTTCATAGTTTGCTGAATATTATTAACCACAAGCTACTGCATCGACATCCGTTCAGATAATCATAAGATAATTAGCTTCCTGCGCACTTGGTCCGTCGAAACCGCTGTAAAACCGGATCTCGTCTACCGTGCTCGTGGCTGCAGCACGGTAAATTTGAAGAATTCATGTACAGACGGACGCGTTAAACCGCAAGGAAGGAACGGTCTCTCTCTCTCTGTCTCTCTTTTTCTCTTTCTCTTTCTCAACTCAGACTTGATTGTCTAACTTGTCGCAACTTCTGCGAGCTTATTCTTGTATTTTGTACAAGCGAGGAAGGCTGCTTGTTCTTTCTTCTCCGCAACGCGCCGTGTACAGAGAGATAAAAAAAAAAAAAAAAAAAAAAAAACCACTCGTAATACACGGATTTATGAAACACGTCTGCCGCAGAATCGAAAATACCGTGCGAGCGTCGCGCATTTTTGTAGATTTCCTTCTATCTTTTCTCGGACGATGTTTTTCCTTTTTTTTTTTTTTTTTTTAAGATTCATGTCCAAGAGAGCGATAGTAACGCCGGAAAAGGACCTATACTCGCTTGCATAGCCTCGAGGGGGGAGGGGGGAAGGGCCGGAGAAGTATCGAGGGTGGGATTTATGGAGCATGACAGAGATTTACAACGCCTCTTGCGTCCGGAGGCTTCATGGATCGCTGAATCGAGGGGACCTTGTTCCGCTCACTTTCGATCCTCTCGATCTCCTCTCGATATAGCTGCCATCCGCAGCACCTGTAGCGCGAATCGCGTGATACAATACACACATATCGAATGCATCAGGAAGCGTATTAGGACGAAGAATAGATTTCGTGAAAAACTGTTTTGAGTCAGCAATTTATAACGAGAATGAGATGCGACAAAAAATTACGGATGTTTACATCTCGAAGTGGAAAAGACGCTCAAAGATATCGATCTTCAATAATTCGGAAATTTCGAAGTAAAAAAATTTAAACATCGCAATTTCCATCGTTAAAACTTCGCACGAACAATGGAGAGATATCTGAAACAATTGATAAAGCGAATGTTCGGTTCAGCGTTTGAACAAACTTTTTTCTTTTTTTTATTCGAAAGCTTTTTCCAGTTTTGCGGTTAGGCCTTATATCAAATCTGAGCGGGAAGCAGTCAGTCGGAGGGCGTAAACGATGATAGGTTTATCGGATAGCGGCGCAGACAATCGCATAAAAAAAAAGTGCTGACAATGTAAGCGAACGGGTCAAACCCGACAAGCCGGCAACGCACACATACACAGAAGATAGAGTACGTTACCGGAAACGTGTAGAAACGAGCGGCAAACCAATCTTGTCTTGTTGCATCGGCGTAAAAAAAAAATTAAATAAAAATAAAAACACATATTTTCGAATTACGGAAAATGAGAAATGTTTTTGCGCGTTTTATCATGTAGATAAGATAATTATGACAAATATTTGTTTCTAGTAAACCAAATAAGACCTGTCACAGAGATAGGCTGAGGCAAAGATATCCATGTAATAATAATTGTGAGTAATTTTTTTTTTTTTGTTGCACATATTTATATTGGCGCACAATAAGTTTGTAAACTTTCCACATGAATATTTTCGACCGCGTATTTATTTTTGTTAAAGCTAACAAAATAACCAGCTACATCGACGTATGATTTGCAATTCGTGATCATATCCTGATGAAATGGCGGAACCAATTAAACAAAAGCCATACTTAGCGGGTACGGTTGCACGCGCTTCACGGGATACGTAATGTTAAGCCTGTTGATCAAAGCTACCGTATCGTTCATCAGTATATGCACCATATGCGAAACATCGCTCGATGGAACTCGAATCCTCGTTCATAATCGACGGTTTCGGGAAATACCGCATTACCGAAATGCACAAAGAGAGAATAGGAGAATCCGCGCGCGCGCGCGCGAGAGAGAGAGACAGAGAGATGCTTTTTAGCTGCCGAGTGTTGTTTGCCACAACGGAATCAGAATCCCTATTTCTTGCTGCGTGGACCGCGAGTACTCCGCTAATTAATGTTTACGATTTCCATTAGCGCGACGCGACCACAGTCGCCAACTTCCTGCGAGGGGGAGCAGCTTGTTCGTACGTGTGCACGGACACTTTGACGCGATAACGTCGCTACACACTACCTTCATGCAAATGCGCCTCGCTGACTTCGCAAAAGAGACATGTATTCACTTTTATGAAGATTCCCGTAAACAAAAATATACACGCGCGTCATCGCTTTGCTCTTTGGAGGGGGAGGAGAATAGTAGGTAACTTTATCACACATTCACTCAGACGCAAATACCGATACTTAGATTATTACTCCATTAAGACACAATTTTTTCAATTGCGATGAAGTAAGTCACACGCCGATGACTCAGATAAAAATGATAAACAACGTGTTATATTTTAAAACGATGTATCAGTACAGTATCATTAACTTGGTAATCATCGATCTTCAATATCTGCCTGTGCTCGTGTTTATACAAGAGTGAGCATCAGATATATTCTCACATGTATTACAAACTATAACGAACTTCGCATAATACAAAGTTGAATTCTCATCTAAACTGCACACTTCTCTATATTTTATTTTTATTCGCGCGAATATTATGCTCGATAAATGTTTTTTTTTTCACATGCGCATGAAAACTCGCGTCACATTTATAAGCGAAATTAGTTTGATGACCAATGTTGCAAGCGGCACGCTGTCTTCGTACGTACACGCATAGTACAATGAAATGCAATTTGTGTTGTGAATGCGCAACCGCACCAGGTGTAAGCTTCTGCAGAAGCCCCATAGCGAAATACTATGTTTCAATATACCGCGCGGAATCCATTAATTTTTAACTCTTTTTCACGTCTGTAAATCAAGTCTCGTGCAATTTATCGTCATTACGCGTCCGCGCGTGTCCTTGATGGACTCTCGGGTATTATATATTTTCATTTACACAAAAAGTGCATTATAAGTATGTACACATTGGTGAATCACACGCTATTTCCCGGATTTCCCAATTGAATAACACGTACGTGGCGTGTTGGAAGAGAAGGATTGACGAGGAACTACGTGTATGTGTATATGTTGCGAGGTAAAGTTCTCTTCCTTGAGAAACTTCGAGCGCTAAATTTTTTCCAAAACGTCGCAGAGAAATGGTGTATTTCGGAGTTGTTTTGCCGTTGGGGTGAAAAGCGAGCGCGTGTAGGAGCACTTACACGGGGGATGGATTCCTGTTTTTTCGCTCGTCCAATCGGCACGCTATAGGACAAACATGGCGGGCACCCATAATTTATGCACCCCACCTTCACGTGCGTGATTTTTGTCAGGGCCGTCCACGTACGTGTGCATACGTGTCGCGTGGAAAAACGGGCAGATGCTGCGCGGTTTTGCACTTTGCATCTTTCTAAATGTTCCATTTCGAATGCCGAGTTTATTTACAAAAGGATCAAAAAAAAAAAAGCCAAATAGCGTGCGGATTTGCACGTCTCGAAAACTTTCGTGGCGAAAAAATAATCGAGCCGCAAAACCGGATGTTTTATTACATGTCACTTTTTGTGTGTCACGCGGTATCGACTCGTGTCGTGTGATACCGCTGTGATAATTAATAAATTTTCGGATAAAATTATTTGAATAAAACGTATACCTACTGATTTACGTATAGAGTTTTCTGAATTACTATACTATTATTCTATGTAAACTAATTTTCGTGCTATAGTTGTGCAACGTATCTACCGCAAACATACTCTATCGCTAAGTTTCAAAAGTTGACATTATTCAGATAAATACTATCTCGGTTTTTTGCATGATAAAGAATACCGCGTGTACGCGTCGCGAGAGATCGGGTACAGTCGACACGAGGCGATACATCGTGAGATGTTGCACCGACGTAAAAATATTGAAAAACGAGAACAAGAACGAGCGCGACCAGACTGAACCGGTTGGCCCTTTATCATATCTTCCAGATAAGCTTTAGAGCCTTTCGCGAGTGCGCCGGTTATCTCAAGCCTGCTGGCAATCGTTTTGTATATGTAAAGTTAGTTGACTTCAAAAACATTCTGCGCAAAAGTTTTTTCCGTCGCAACTTTTTTTTTTTTATCTTTTCTTGCTGCAGTAAGTCTGATTAATTTATTGATATTTGTTCTTTTCAAAATGTCTTTCGTATTTTTTGTTTATTATTTATAACAATATCGTCTACTTAGGCACATATATTTTAATTAATTTAATTGTGTTTAAAAAAAAACATGTTTACTATAGCGCAAATTAACCCTCACAAAATCAGAAAACCGCACTCGAGTCGTGCAATCGAACATTCCCGCTTTGAAAAGGTATTTTACGAGTCCGGTCGTAGCGTGATGCTAATTCTATGACAGAGTAACTCGTGTCATAAAATCTCTTATCTTCGCGAGGAACCGTAAAGTTCACGTCGTATCTCGGAGGGTGAAGGGTGAAGGGATTTGAGAGACAAGAGAGAAAGAGAAAGAGAGAGAGAGAGACTGCCTAATAGTCACCCCCTTGTGTCCTCTGTATATCCCATCCGTTCCTCGAAGACAGCCTGGTTCTCTATTTAATCTCGAGGTGACAAATGGCCGTGGCACTGATTCGGTGACTCAAACATAATCCTGTCACCACATGCAAACATCGATCGAGACCAATATCGAGTCTAGCCTGTCAGCGAAGAACCCCTACGAAACAACCCCCTCCGAAGAAGATATATGAGGCGAATGAGGCAATCTCGACCTCGCGCAAAGGACTAATCGATGGAATTGTCTTTCTGCCACGACGTATGAAACGTCGTATTATTCTTTGGAGGAGATTTGAGTTCTGTTCCAACAATCTCATTAATTAAGATTAAATAATTAAAAGTCAAAAAGAGAGAGAGAGAGAAATGCAATACTCGTTTGAAGTGATTGTTTCTTTACATAATAACAGATGACAGCGTTAACTATTTCTGTGTATCAATCTCTCTAATAGGTTCCAAATTCACTGCATTGTAGACAGTTAGGTGTTAATAATGAGTCGAGAGTATAGGACTGCGGAATGTGCATATTACAGTTTCAGTGTGTGTGTGTGTGTGTGTGTGTGTGTGTGTGTGCGTGCTTTCGGCGGAGTACGCTTTAATTATAGAACTGGTAGCTACACGGTCCGGTGGCGAACTATTTACCTTCAATAGTGGTTCGAAGGTATTTCCATCAGCAAGCTTCGTTAATGTGCAAACAATATTTCTCTTCGTTAAAAACTTACTTGTAAAACACAGTAATTCGTACATAATACTTTTTGGTTTTAATTAATCAATCTCACTTGGGAAAAAAAAACTGTATTATTGTATATCTACAAAACTCGATAAAGTCTATCGACTGATGACACAATGCAATATGTATATATGTACATATGTCATCAGTATATATACATGTATGTGTGTATGTTTTTGTAACATTACTTGTACATATCTACATTACTTATCTATGATACTTAGTTGGTTTTAACACGCCTTGCCTATCACAATCCCTGTTTTTCTTATTTATTCATAGACAGTGTGAGGTTATCGACGATAAAATCTGACGCAACAGTCTTGTTTAAATTTACAACTCGGTTCTTTTATCGAACGGTTTCGTATACAGATTTACGGTCGTAAAATACACGCAATACATATATTACAATCTCTTATTTACCATACATATACAATCGCCAATATTTTTACAACCGATGTCATTATCGCATATACGCACGGGCAATACATCGATTATACGGTTTGGTATGAGAGAGAAGCAATTTCCTGCTATCTGCCGTTCGTGTTTGTGTAAACGGGGCCAGGCTTGATATTGCAATCCGAGAACATTCTCCTGCTACGGAGAATATGTATAAAGAGCGGACACGACGAGGCCGATAGGCGGCAAATCTGTTCTCGTCATACTCGACCGCGTAAATTAACTCCCGATCGACGTTAGAAATCCGCAGAATGCTCTTGTGTGCCGCGGTAAACGTTCTCCGGTCACGTACGTGTTATCGCGAACGACGTCGAAGTTAATAAACGTCAAAATCCTACGGTTCAATCGCGTCAATTACCTCCGAAACGTGTAGTCGTTTTTAAACCACACTTCCCTATAGTCGCACGAATAAATTTATGCGACCGTTTTCTCGAATTTTACTAACCGTGCCTTGTTGAGCGTTGAACCAGAGATATATCAGGATTATATTTACTCTCACAAAAAAGTAAATAAATAAATAAAATAAAATAAATAAATAAATAAAAGATAAAATATAGGAACAGAAAAATTGTGCGCGCGAACTGGTCGATTGCGTCAATTAAATTAAAATGCAAAATAACAACTTATGTATCATCGGAATTGAATCCACGTAACGGTGTGACTCGTTCGATGCTTCGTTCGACGCGAGCTCGGTCGAATCGTCAATTTTACGCTGCGTAAACCGAGGCCGCGCGTGGGGTCACCAAGTCTCGTGAGCGGATCGTCCGGCATGTCGCGACGAATCGATAATTAATCGGTAATTATTAATCGCATCAGAGTCTGGCTCCTTCGAGATCCTCTTTCGCGAGCTGCACTCGGTTATTCAAGTGTGGAAATAAGTAACATATTAATCTCTTTTTTATGTTATATATAAAAAACAATTAATAATTATATATAAAAAGATTAATTTTTATATTACATATACATTTATAAATTTTCACAATAGTAATTTATAAATTGATAAAAAAAAAAAAGAGCGTGGGCAAAATTGACGCGATTGCATTATCTGCTATATTTCAAGTGTCTTTCTCTAAGTAATACGAGACACTGTAAACAGATTCTTGAATAATCGCAATAAAATACTGTACGATATGATGTTGTTTCTTCAACTGTTTTGTACTTAAAATATCTTCGGGTTATCTTACACATACTTACATGAAAACTTCTTCGTCCTCCTTTCACACGTTTCGTTTCCTTTTTTTTTTTTTTTTTATTTTGAATAAGATGCAAAAATTCTGCTGATCTCTACGTCTTTACAATCGTGTTTCTCTCACCTTAATTTTTCCCCTCGTCACGGACACATTTTTTTTTTTATTTTTTTTTTTTATTGCCGGGAAACACATGAAGCGTCAGTCGAAGATCTTTCGGCAAGTCCAAGAGCACGGTATGAAGTTCCTACTTTCTGAACACTACGTAGGAACTCTATACCTCGCTGCTGGATCTCTACCATATTCATTAGCATTCTGTGTCTCTCTTCTTTCTTCGTCCTTTTTTTTTTTTTTTTTTTTTTTTTTTTTATTTCTCTACACGTCTTACCGTAAACACGAAGCGTAAAACGCACCTTTTTATTATCCTTATATAAAAGAGCAAATAAGAGAAAGAGTTATGACACACAAACTTCAATGAGTAATTTAAAGTCAATGTGTTTTTTTTAGAATGAAAACACATAATGAGTCAGTGTTTGATAAAGCGAAACGTATAAAACGCTCAGGATTAGAGAGATAATAATATTTATGCTTGTTTACTGCAACAATATAATTGTGTAGGGGAAAGAACTAGAGAATATTATACATATTGCACATATCGTAATAGAATATTCTATTAAAATTGCGCGAAAGGAACATTTTATATTGAGATGTATCAAGAATGTAATTATTTGCTTCTCTCTTGAGATCGTATATCCCTCACACACTGAACGCGTGCTAGGCAAGTGCGTGGTACATACTGCATGTTGTCTTATCTCGGCAAGTATCTCCGTGTTAACACAATTTTGAAATTGAGCGAGAAATAACGAACGGACGGAGGCAACAAGTCCGCGATCGCGCGTTGACGAATAGAGATAACTTGCAAAGAGAACTTTCGAAGCCCGGCAGTTATATAACACTGTAATACATACCTCAGACCTTTAATTAAATAATTAATCTAAAAAATTAACTCATTTTTTTATTAACCCGACTACACGGTTATGTCATTTATAAAAAATAAAATATAAATTTATTTTATATAAGATATAATTCGGATGTATGTGTTTTTAATGATAATGCACTGCTGCAAAAAATGCGAGCGTTGAAACATAAAGAATTCGAAGTATACGTAAAAAAAAAAAAAAGAAAAATGTGCAAGTAACGGTATTGCATTTCAACATCACAGCCGACAGCAAACGTCTCTCTCTCTATTGAAGCGATAGCAGCGTTCGAACAATCAGCGTATTATCTTTTCGCCTTCAGTCGCAAAAAAATATGAACTTAATGAACCGAATGGGAGAGCGTGCTAGTCGCCTCGCGCTAAATGGAGCACGTTGAGAGGAAGAGCTCAATGAGACGGCTAATCTCGTGAACTCCCGACGAGACCACTGCCACGTTGCCGGTTAATCTCCAAATCATCAGAGTTCAACGACGATTATCTTCAAGTTTTCGTTTTTTGAAATTTAAATAGAAAAACAAAAAGCGATAGAAATTAATTATTACTCGCAACCGACGTTTCTCGCGCGTTCACATGATATCGATAGGTTTCTCGTTCGATTGCTTCTCGATACGAACGATAAAATAGCGAGACCGTAAAACGAGCGAGTTGGTTTCATGGTTCCATGAAACCTAACCATATGAAGGCCCGCGAGGAACTGAAGAGTCGTCTCGGAGGAGCACCGAGCAGAGGAAACACGCGTCCACCGAGGACACACACGCGGCGGCGGCCCTGCACACGGGTTCCCCTCTCTACTTCCTCCCAAGTCTAACCAGCAACACCGACGCCCCTGGCGGTGAAGAATGACACAATGCCATGACGCTGCCGCGGAAGAAGACGAAGAGGAAGATGACGACGGCGGTGCAGCTCGCGCCGACTAGTGGGAGGGATTCGGTGGCTTAAACGCTGAAGAAGAATAAGAAAGAGAGAGAGAGAAAAAAAAAGAGAGAAAGAGAGAGGACGCTCGACGCTCCAATTACAATCGCGTTCGTGTCCGTGAATCGCGCGCGGCGCAATTATTACGAGCACGTAATGCATAACTGGTTATGATTGATTTTTCCTGCAGGTTGTTCGTCCTCAAAGAGAGAGAGAGAACGACTGTAAAGATTCTATGCGCGTCACAATCGCGCCTCAAGCGTATCATTATCCATTTTTTTTTTCCCCTCATAATCTAATGGCATGCACGTAAACGCATATTGGCTTCACTTTCTGACAATAAAATAACATGTGTATAATTATTTCTCTTTCAATAGAAAATATTTCTCGTGTTGAAAGTAAGAGCGGTCTCACCCTCTCGTTAGACATAAAAGTCACACGATTTAAAATACTAAATAGCAAACTATTTATTTGCCAGAGGTTGCTCGCACTCGTGATGAACTTCCGCGCAAACTGGCATTGATCCGACCTTCTCAAAGGAAAAGGCAAGTCAATTGAGTGATTTGATTATCGGCCGATTAATAGCATCGATTACCATTTGTACGTAGTTAAACATGTTAAGTCCGGTCAACGCTGTTGAGTCAATCGAACGATATCGTTAGACAAGGTCTTTGTTCGCGTGAAACGCTTGTTATTCGATCATCGTATTATATGTTCGAGCGGATGGCGTGCGTGTGTGTGTGTGTGTGTTTTTTTCTCTCGATCAATCCGCCAATTTAAAATATCCAATTCTTTCGCGCCAAGATTTTCTTTTAAACATGCAAGTAAAGTGTCGGTCGCAATTTTAATTTTCCTTCGAGAAATATTCGCCAAACAATATGTAAGAGTATACTAATTATATTAATTAAACTTTTTGTGTATAAGATTTTGCTTTCTAGCGCATCAACAGTCGCATAGCGACGGGATTCGAAATTTACACGCGAACGCCGAGATGTGAATTGAGCTATAAACACGGGACAAATTTTGTTTTCGTAAAATGCGCAATTTTTGTGCGTAAAACCGATCAGATCACGCATCAGAGAGTTGGTTTAATTATTTAAAGTAACTGGGCGACACACACATGTTGGTTTTTTTTTTCCCCGTTAAATCAATCGGATCGAACGAGGTGTATGATGTGTGCATAAATGTGTACGGAAGTAATAGATGGATCGTGTGACCCGAGTCACAAAAGTCGATATTCAATCTTTGACGCCTGCGTAAAATTCACACATACTCTCTTCTCTCTTTTTCTCGGTTGACGTATGACGAAAAGCACATTTTGCAGCCAGAGGTATAGATTGGGATTGCTTGTTATCACGAAAACTAACAGCGCAGGTATCTTACTGCGACAGCTTTTTTTTTAACCCGTTGTAAAAATTTTGTAATATTTGCAAACATCTCTGAAAGATTTTTTAACAAATACGTTGTTTCAACACACCGTTTCTCTCTTTTACTGCGGTTCTCTTTGTGTTAATAAATAAATTTTTGTTAGCAAATAAATAAATTTTGTTAAATATACTTGATAAATAACTTGAAAAATAAGCAACGCAAATGATGACGTTTTATAGTGAGATTGTAAAAAAAAAAAAAAAACAGTTCGAGTCCGTCACATTTGAGTTAACGAAAGTGACGAAAACGTGAGGAAAAAGAGAAATGTCAGACTCTTCTCTGTAACCATGTGCGAGATAAAATTTGAGACGAAACTTCGTTGCATACGAAGACTCATAAGCTTCTACGCGCCGCACAGTTCGTGGGAACTTTTCTCCCTTCTTAAAGAATTTACGCGCCCGCATTCGTATCCTCACGTGTGCTCACTTCAGTCCTAATTTAAACTGATTTTGACCGAAGTGACGAAATAGCTTGTCGCCAGACACGGAAGCTTCTCGAAAGAGTTTTGTAACGCGACGTGGTTCTTCTTTTTTTGAATCGTCTCTCTCTCCGATCGCCAAGACCGATCGCGGATACTTGTGCTGCAAAACGCGTAAAACGCATCATCATAAACTCGGTACAGTAAGCGGCGGGATATATACGGCCATGACTTTTTATTAGACTGGTCGGGGGAAATTTTTCAAAAGCAGTGGAGCTGGGACGCACCTTCGGCGCTCGCGTACGTGTGGTTATAAAACGTCGGTTATGTCTTTCGCGGATCGTAAAAAGGCGCGGAAGCTATCGCGCGACGCAAGTGCAGAATGCAAACGGCGCGGCGACGACGTCGCCGGTCATCGCGGTCCGGGGAGAGGAGAGAGGAGGCGGTGGCAGGAGTTTTGAAAGGAGCGAAGAAGCGGAGGTGGTAACGCCGGAGGTACGCTAGATTGTAGAGAGTGGGCCAGGGGAGATGGCGCGGGGAAGAGGCGACGGAGAGAGACCCCTCCGCGAGAGATCAAGGTTGCAAAGTAACTCTCTGATGACGCAATCGCCTGCAGCTGCATCCGGCGACATCTAATTGCTCTCGCCTTGTCATGCCAGCTACATTACGTATCGCCGTCGAACGATCTCTTTTCTCGATCCCGCTCGCGCGCGCGCGCGCGACTTCCACTTTTATGGTTCCCGCATCGCACCCACTAATTTTCGACCATGAGCGCGTCAAGAGAAAAAAGAAGCGCTTTTAACCGCCTCGGAGGATATTTTAAGCAGTAGCCGGATTAAAATATGCTTTCTGCTAGTTGCCTAGTAATTTGATGATGTCGCAAGCATAATTTGGAACTCATGAGTGCGACCGATAGAGGACAAACGTAATCGATTTACTAATATAATGTGAAAATATTTCTATCTTTATTCACTTTAAAATTGATCTTTCTCTCTCGACCATCTCTCTTTTTCTCTATTAGCAATTAATTATTTGCGAGACGCAACTACCTATCAACTGATCGTCGAGAACGGAGTAACGAAGCGCTATTAGGATCGCGCGCCAGATAAAAGTATACATTCGACGAACGTCATTTCTATACGCATCTAATTGCCGATCGTAAAAGACGGATATAATACTGTCTTCTCTCGCCAACGCCTCGGAATGCAAAAGAGAGAGAGAGAGAGAGAGAGAGAGAGAAAGAAGGATAGATAGATAGATAGATAGATAGAGAGAGAGAGAGAGAGAAAGAGAGCCCGCACGACGGAGTAATAACCCTTTTTTGCCTCCGCATTTGATCTCTCATCGACACGCAATCGTAAACGCGTCGCAATTTAGAAGATGACTGCACGAGTAAACACCGGCACTTGCGAATCATTCTCATATCCGCGCGCGCGCGCGCGCGAGCGAACGAGCGAGCGAGTGCGATAGAACTTGTTTGCCGGCGAACGAGAGATCGGACATGAAGATTCGATTCGATCGGCCGCTGAGCTGAAGGGAGAAGCCACCATTGGACCGGTTTCAAGGTGAATAGCAAAGTGCCCGCCTGTTCACCGACGAAATTGCTCGTCGTTACAATGCCGCGCGCGGCAAGCGGTCGGTGCAAAATGTGTCTTTACCGGGAGACACGAGGAGCGTGGTGAGAGATGCCAAACGTATGTACTGAAATAAATCGACGCGGTTGATATGCATGAATCGTGCAACGGCGAGGAAAAAGATGTCGACACGTACATGTGTAATTTCACGTGCGTTAGAGATACCGAGATAGAGCCGTTTTCCAGCTCCCGGTGGTCGCGTGGGTCGATTAATAATAAATAAGCGATATTTAATTATATGCGGAGAAACGTTTCGATCGGAAACTAAATCCCTCTCATTTGTATAAGAGTCGTTCGTCTTCCACGGCTCCAAAGCTGACGTCTTACTGACATATCACAGCGCGTCGTGGCAATCAAACTTCTCGAGAAGCGGAAAGAAGAGTAAAATTCCGAGAAACGCGCTTGCCGGATAGGGATTCGTCTCCCTTCAAGAAATTATGAAAGTCCGCTTCGACCATTAACTTGCCTGTCGAGAGGAGAAACGCCGTTGCTCGCGATGGCGCGTAAAACAGAACTTTAATACTCGCTCGGTTATACTCGAGAGCTCGAAAAGGAGGCGGCAAGTCGGAGGGCGCGGGAATGTTCGCATAAAAACGCCTACGTGGTCGTAGGTATAGAGAGATAGGCGTCGCAATGAAGGGACGTGGGAAAAGGGCTTCTTCCGTTCGGGAATGCGCGAGAAGAAACGGTCATACGGCTGCTGTTCGCAAATTGGCTGCGCGGCATCCGACGTTTTAACCTTTTCGCTTTTGATTTTCTCCAACCAAGAGTCGAGTCTCGAGTTTCGCGTCCCACGTTGTGCAGAACGGAAACACACCACTATTTTTGCAAACGTAAGAACGGTGATTTATCACGCGAATCAAATTTTATTTTGCTTCCAATATTGCGCAAAACCAAATAAATTTTATATTATAATTCTCTCTCTTTCTCTCTCTCACTCTTTCTCGTTTCGTGATTGTACAAGCGCGTTGCCTCACCCAAGTAACACGAGATGTAAATGCAATTTTCGTTCGTTCTCCGTATACATGTGTATTGAACTCGCCACCACCAGCAAACGCACGTCTAGAATTGTGTGTAATCCGAAGGAGGGTCGAAGCTCTTGAGAGGGATGTGATATTATTCCGGGTTAATAGGCTGGATATCGAAAATTATATTGCGAACGGCGGCACGCGATTTTTCTTTTCTCTGTGCACAGACGAGAAATGTCACTCTGACTTATAAAACACACGCATGAAAACAAAAATCTATCTGTGTGAATTAATGTACTACCACTTGGTGATAATTAACGAAAAGCAAGCGAAGAGACAGAAAAAACGCATTTCTTGCGTTTCGTCTTTGATGCGAAATAAGCAAAATGCGAATCGAATATAATAGCTTCGCACGCAGAGAGTATCGAGTTTCACGGAAATCGGCTTGCAAATTGCAATGTTGGTATAATTAGTCGCCGTTTTGCGTTGCGACACGATAAAACTTTCCGCGCTCCTAATCTCGCATCATCTCACTTTCAAATTAGATTTTGTACGTAACGAGCGTATGACGAGTCACTTCTGAATCATCGTTCGCGCCTGCTGCGGTTTCCGGTGCTGGCGAGCGCTAGCTCCGGTTTAGTCTCCCGTAATGGGCGAAAAGATCGACGATATCCTTCGCGCGAAACGTTGATGAAATCGGCTCCGCGCTCGCAATTTGCTTCGGGTCGTGCGGACGGCCGAAGCTTACGGCTATCGTTCGGATATCTACCGGTCTAAATTAGATTTTGCAACGAGTGTGTGACGAAACGCGGAATACACAACCTGCGGTTTCCTCCGCTATGACAATTCATCTTTTCGCGATTAAACCACTGACTCTCTCGCGTGCGATAATTAACGAAACAACGTTGAAACTCGCGCTCAGTTACGAAATTGTGAAATTACTTTAAAATTTCCGCGCGCGCGCGCAAACAACAGAGAGAGAGAGAAAGAGAGAGAAAGAGAGAAAACAGTTACAATTCTACTTTTTTATTTTGTTTGACCAATCATTCGCGTGAAGTTTTAGATATTTGGTTACATATTAGAGTGTTGTGTTTACAGTATTTAAAAATCCGGAAAAAAATCCGCAAACGTTAAAATCTATTGACCTAAACCAACTCTAACAAAAAAAAAAAAAAACTATTTGCTTTACGAGCTTTGATTTAATAACAAACTCGGATTTGCTGAAAGGCACTGAATTTTACGCGATGTCGCTTACAGAGGAGGGGGGGAGAGCAGAAGGGAGAGAGAAATAGAAATAGAAAAAAAAAAAAAAAATACAGAAAAAAGCGCAAAGGCACGCGCTGGGGAAAAAGCGGTCGCGCGCCGGCACGCGTCGTCACGTCCGCGCGCGAACAGGAAAATCGCGGGAAAATCCAGAAGTGGGCCGCGGGAAATTTCCAATAAAATGACCTTTCCGCGGAACAATATTCGGCGCCGTGTCACTCCCTCGGTGCAACGGATACGTCGTGTCGCGTCGCGCGGCCCAATAACAAAGCAATAACTATCGACATGCATGCAGCAGCACGTTGCCATTACATCCCCGATGCAGTATCCACCGGACCGCGGTGGCTGCGTAAACGCACAACCGACGTGCGGTGGAGAGACGATGCAATTGCATGAGTGACTCCCTTTCCCCCTCGTTTCCCCGTTAACATTGCATCCTGTGCGCGTATATCTCTGTGTGTGCATATTGCACCGCGCGCGCTTCTCCGCGATCGCATTAATATTCCGCGCGCCCGTATTTGAGTCACAATCATCGTGAGATAACTAAGTTATTGCAAGACACTTGGCACACGGCGGCATTAATATTATACTAGCGATAGGCGGAGGATAGAAGAGATTCTGTCAAGGACAGAGAAGAGGCTGGCAGACACAGTCGGGTTTATGAGCGACACATCGTTCAGAAAGTCGAAGGATGATGGTGGGAGACACTTCTCTCGATATTGCTATGCAAAGTCGTAGCGAACACTCGTTACATAGAAATGATAAAAAAAAAAAAAAAAAAAAACGCGTGAATTTATAAAATTCTATAAATTGCGCACACACAAATCTCGTACCACAGCGCGCCGATGATGACTTCAAGGTAATAACACAGGGACATTTATTTTTACGTGTCGTGATCCAACAGAGTGTACAGCTTTCTCCTTCGCTATTATCTCAATAATTGATGCCCATTAGTTCTCCTCCCTCCTACATAATGCGTGTGCAACGCACGTACCGCGTTTCCTTATTGCATATTAGGACAGAGTTATCTACGCGCGCGTTTGCAATTGGCAATTGGTTTTCCCGCGTGCGTGAGCATGACCCTTTCTATATGTCGTGCACGTATAATCCACGAACGTACTAACGCATCGGTCAGTCCGGTGGAACATCTCGATAACTTAAAGCCACACAACTCATGGAATATCCCTCTTCTGTTAAAAAAACGAGATCCGCGGTCGAACTGTTTTCGCTCCGCTGATGCGCGCAGCACACATCTATTTGTTAAATAGAGAAATAAAGAAATAAAAATTTGTTAAATAGAGAAATAGTATTTCTCCAAGTTAGTATTAGTAGTGGTAATATATATTTTGCCTCGTGGGGTTCTCAATTAATTCCCACAGATAAAATTTCATCACTTTTTAACTTTCGCGGAAACACCGTCGAATGTTTAAAACTGTCCGCATCACGTCCGTATTTGCCCGCAACTTATCCGACTTGTGGTTTTTTCACTGCATTGGAATTTCTAAGTTATCTTGAAAGAGCGGAGAAATAATGTAGTTCTCACACAAACGCGCGCGCGCGTGTGTGTGTGTGTGCACGCACAATGCATCAATGGACGGTTCGCGGACGCGTGAAACGATCAGACGTTCTATAGGATTTCGGATGTGATATCATCCGGTATACAGCGAAACGTACATTCGGATCGGTTTATTGCTCGGCAGCGTCCTCCACCGATCTGGTTTATTGCATTCGGAAATGGGATTGTAGGGGATGATTTTACACCCCGTCGCTACGCAACCCTGGCCTCGTTTTTTTTTTTTTTGTTTTTTTTTGTTTTTTATATGTATATACTCGCGTTCACTCTTTTTTTTTTTTTTACAACGCCATCAGATGCTCGGACTGTCGCGCGGATTGCTCGAATCATCCGAGCGATACAACCCACGCAGTGATGCGCGAAACAGAAAAAAGCAACTTGTCATAGTGTAAATTTGTGGTGAATTAAATGTATTTCAGCTATTGTAAACAAAACGAAACCCAATACGACCGCAAGCGTTAGGATTTATCTATAAAAACAAACAATCGAGCTTCGAATGTTCTTAATTATTGATTTTTTTTGTTTTCTTTAATGCGGCGTGTTCGTGACGCCATCGTGACTGTGATGTTGTGACGGAGAACACGAAGCTGTCGCGGAGAAAACTATAACTCATTCTGCGGTGTCACCCTATTTATTACTCGTATCAATTAGCACATGCCTGTGTCAGTTGCCAAGTCATAGATCATTCAAATAAAACAAATAATTCACTAAAAAGCCTGGAAACTCTCTCTCTCTGAAAATGTTCGCTGTCAAATTGTTCCTATACTATTAAATATTAAAATATGCTGATACATACACGCGGGAAAAATATTTCGATGTCCGATTATCGTATGATTAGCATGCTACCGCGTCGCTATCACGACCATGTAAAACGACGCAAAATCCTGTCATCAGCAAGCCCCTGAGAAGTTTAATCGAATCGTTTGTCACCCACGACATTTACAACATAAAACAGGTCTTTCAAGTCCGCCTTCGGCGCTCATCGTCCACTTGAGGCTCACAAAGAAGGAAACCTCAGCTCTTCGCGCCGCGTGATACGCGGAGAAACCGCCGAAACCCTCGAAAATCCTTCAATCTGTCGTCGGGTCCCGGATCCCGAAACCATTCCCGTGTCATCCATCTATTCGTTCATACGACTGCCGCATAATAAGCCGCTCGAGGGTTAAACAGGCTCGTGCCTCCCAATCATGGATAGATGGCTCAAAACGCGAGGGTGGCAGCGCGACCGAATGAGACCGTGAAGGGAAAGAGAGAAATGTATGGAAAGAGAGAAAGAGAAAAAGAGAGAGAGAGAGAGAGAGAGAGAAAGAGAAATAGCGGGGAGAGAGGGAGCGAAGCGGCGTGCAGGGAGGGGAAGAGAACTGTGGTGTTTTTTTCGACAGGCTGGTCCGGGGCGGTCTGTTGGGGGTGCATCACACACGCGGCATTTATGTGGGAATAAAACGGGGGAGACCTCCCTCTCGCACGCCGCGCCGCGCCGAGTGTGCGCCATTTTTATCGCGCGCACCACGCCCGCGTGCTACAGCAACCCCCAACCAAGCTCTCGGTCAATCGTCCGGGCCCGGCAATCGTGTGCGGAAACGAGCCAACCCCCGTTTAGCCCCCAATACGCGCAAACAAGCGTAGAGTTTTTCATTTTTTCTTTTTCAACCCGCGCATCACGCATAATTTTTCTTTTTTTTTTTTTATCGTTATTCTTTGCCGCCGAATCAAAGTTTGCCGCGGCCGAATTAACGCGAGCTGTCCGACGCGCGCGATCTGACCGTGGCCGCTGATTAAAAATGTTCCGGTCCGCGCCGTCGTCGCTACTTTTTAATTATCGCTGGGAGGCCGATGTGCACGTTTTGCGAATACACAGAGCCCGCTATCCCGGGTTTAATTAATTTTTTGCTTCGTTTAACGACGTCGCCGCAACGACAATCCGTGCCGCGCGCAACCGCGATCTCTTACACACACCGCATACGTATCTGTTTATACCGCGGCGTTTGCACAATCATTCAGATGATACTTTGGATCGCGTTGCACTTTTCGCGCTCAACCCTCGTGCGAATACGGGTGAGGAATGATTACACGTTACGTGACCCGAAGTATCGAACTAGCGGGTTAAAAGAACACGATTACACAGTATATGCAGACCCTTCTATTCTATTAATGAAGGTGAATTGACACGATTGTTGTGCCTATATGTCGTACAGACATATAGGCCCTAAAGGTTAAGGCTCGCGCGCACAAATTGACGGGAACTTACAACTGCTAGAAACATTATTACGTATGTGCAAAAAAAACATCATCAATCATTGTTTTTTTTTGTTTTCTTTGCGAGTTCTCTCGATAAGCAGTTCCGTCGATGTCGGTTTGCAACCTTTTAGCCGACGCGTCCGACAATTACGCGAGAACACAACGCGCGAATTCCACAGCGAGAATGACTCTCCCGACAATCCTCCTATATAACGTTCCTCGTCTCTCATTTGCGAGGTTAAGAGGGGAAACCCCGGGGTCGGTTCACCTCGTAAACACGATACAATGATCCGTCGTTACACACAAGAAAGAGAGAGAGAGAGAGAAAGCGCGCGCGCGCGCGCTACCATTTCCCTATTAGCATATTACAGTGAGAGCTGAGCTACGGTAGGCAGTAAAGCGGACGAGTAACCGTCACAACGGGTAATTCCCCTACTAGCACAGGGCGCGACACGACGATCATCATAACTCGGGCACATACGAATCGTCAAGTTTGCTCGACGAATCCCGCGCGAATCTCCAACTTTCGCAAGTGATTTCAATTTGTTCTCGCAAAAGAAAGACTCGTAAGTTTTCGATCTATACGAAAATCAGCGAGTTGTATGTACGTAGCTGCGACATTTAGTTAAATTTCAATATTGTAAAAAAAGAAAACAATGTGCACGATTTTTCTTTCTTTAACATGACGGGAGAGTTTAGTGAGTGAGTATTTGGAAGGTCGCACATCACGAAAAAAAATGTAGACGTGATTTTTTATATTAAACTGTTTTTTTTTAATTATATCATGTCTGCGATAAATTTGTTTTACATAAAGCAAACTGAAGAAAACTAATAATTTTAAACGCTCATCCGTTTGCTTGTTCTTTTGCATTCAAACGGTTAATCTCTGGCAGGAAGCGATATAGAAAAAAAAAAGACAGACGAAAAAAGATTCGATTAGTAACTTAACTGGATATCGATCTCATTTATCACCTTATTTCTATATTATAACGAAGGCGTCCGTTTTCAAGCGATGGAAGAGGAAACGCGAGACAGAGAGAGAGAGAGGGAGAGGAAGATACTGCAGAGCTAATCGGAGAAAGTGTCAGCACGAACGCAATAATAAGAATCTTTACATTTTTGTCAATAATGAAGGATGGGGCTCCGGGATACGCGTACCGGGCCCATTTTTACGGTCTAAACCGCTTTCTCGAACAGGTTCCATCGTCGAGTCGAGAGTCAAGCGACGCGCCTCTCACGCTTTATTGAGCTCATAAAATAAACACGACGTACAAGTTGGTGATAAATACTTACTACTACACGTTAATTGTCCAACAGAGAGAGGGAGAAAAAAATTCGACAATCCCGTTCTAACGGCGCAAAACCTGTTAATGATCCGGCACGAATTCAAATTACTGCGTCACATCGCGTGATATCGATTTGACATGCCGAACGATCGTCATTAGCGGGAATGCTCGCGCTATCTTGAAATTTAGACGCGCTATCGCGTCGTCAAATCAAACCTGCGTCCCGACTCGAAAAGTCGACGTTCAACTCGCCCGAACGTGCATACACCGAACACGTGCGGTTATTCTCTACGTATGACTCTCTATAGCCGATTAACGTCTTCAACGTCCCGCCGGCCATTGGGGATCATTACGAGCTTTCAGGAAAACATATGATGTAGCTGTATAAGGAAATACATGCGCGAGAACGAACGCGACGCGCGCATTCTGCGTAATGACTGTCACTATGGGTTTTAATATTCCCACATCAATTTGACATTCCACCGGGCAATCGATAACGCCGGCCCATCAGTTAATCAATAAGCCGAGCTCTCGAAACAGCGACTCGGATATTTCAGGAATTTTTAACGCACGTATTATACGCACACACATTGAAAAAAAATAGATTTATATCAAGTTCTAAACTTCTCACAGAATTCTTCTCACAGAATTTTTAGAGAAATAGAGGGATAAGAGCGATAAGAATCGACGTTGGACCGCCTCGGCTCCCATACGGAGCGCCAGGCGGCGAATAGCGCCTTTCCATTAAATTCCGCCATTTTATATGTATATGTCGCGGGTGGGGGTGTCTCGCATCGTTTCGCAGCCGAAACGCGAAACGTCTGCACACGATAACCGCCGTCGGCGATGCGCGCGAAAAGAGGGAAAAAGAGAGGAAACCCGCGGCTCGCGGACGGAGGATAGATGAGGGAAAGAGAGTTGGGAAAGAGAGAGCAATAAAAAGTAAGGTGCTATCGCAACGAGGAAGTCGGCATTTCGCGGTTGCGTGCTCGGCGCGCGAGATGACGTCAACCAAGATGGCCGACCCGCGCGCGGTCCTTCTTCGGTGCTGCAGAGCGTGCGTGCACACGTACCGCCGGCTTGACACGCACGGCCGGCTCGTTCTCTCGGTGGACGCAATGATATCAGAGAGGATACCGGACAGATTGAATGATTAGGTGAGGAGACGCGAAGAATAAAAGAGGAGACACTGTGTTGGATTATCTCTCCGTTAATCAAGCTATGGAATATGTGTGTGTGTGTGTGTATGAATTTGCATTGCAAAAAATTCATTCGATAAAATTTTTCATTTTCCCAATAATTTTTTCCAAGATAATTATAAGCTCATAATTGTGTTTGCGATTGATCAAATGTCGAGCGATTTTTAAGAACACAATGAAGTTTCGATGAAACTACCACCACATTATGAGAGATCCTACCTTGACTCCAATTTTATCAAGTCATATATTCAACATATACACCACATAATTGCTTTCACATGTCCCGCGACAGTCTACCTCTCACGTGCTTCGAGATAACGAGAGTATCGTTCGAACGGTAGCTTTTAATACCCGACAAGACGATTATTCGCGCGATAAACGATAATTGGTGTCGCGCGAAAGCGGAAGTCAAAGTTCCACGTTTTCTCTTGCGTTACGTATCGCGGTGGCATCGAAGTGACGCCTTCGCGGTAAAAGCCGCGGAAATACTGCGAATCCCGCGACTTAGATCGTCGCGATTAGGCGTATCGCGGAAGGCAAATGGGAAGAGAAGGAACAAGAAAAAAAAACAAAAAAAAAACAAAAAAAAAAAAAACGAAACGAGAAGTCTAACAACGCACACGACGGTCCGCGATATTAATCTCTGGCTTGTGGTACAAGCGCGTTTCACGCGTTTCTGTGAACGCGCGCTGCGCCTTGCGGCTTTATTCGCCGCAACTGCTGCTCCAGAACGGATAAGCGGTCGATGATAAGGCCGCAATTAAATTGCACACACGTGGAGCGCGCAGCCACACGGCGTCTTAAACGACGTTCGTTAGATTACGGTTGTACGGAGAAATACGCGAAATAAGCAATTGTCGTCTGCTAGCGCCGCAGGATTTATATTGCGATATAAATATGTGACGTAAGCCGGGAACTTTTTTTTATATATCCCATCACTTCTTACGATAACAAGGACGTGGGTACAACGTCTTTTCGTTCACGTGGTTATCGCAGATAAACCAAGTAAAAATAAAAAAAAAAAAACAAAACATCGATGTAAATGCTCGACTAAATGACTCGCGTGATGAGAAAGAGAGAAGAAAACTTTTATCACTAATGACGGTAATTAATGTTTTTCACGTATAAAAAAAAACACAATTAATATAACACTGATGTACGCTTTTTTTTCGAACATTTCTGTGAATCTGCGCAAAATCAAATGTTTTTCTCTTTATCTATTTCTTGAATGCCACATGAGCGTTGATAAAGTGCAATAATGTCGAACAACTACGCACGTGCGGCGCGCGAAAAGAATAACATTTTCGCCGGCGTTATCGCTTGCCTCTGATTACAATTTTCTTTTTTTAGTTTTTATTTTTTTTTTTTCGTGTTATCGGTTGCACGTCAGCGTTTATACGCCTCTTCTTACGCGGCCGTTTGTTTTTGCCACATATGTATCGAACCATCGCGTCGTCGTCATGTTACTCGCGCGCGCAAGAACGCGTGTGATCGATTTGTCAGCGTGATAATTAATGATTATGATGAGACGCGATGTTATTTGCTCCGTGTGTGCTACCAGCACAGAGATAATCGCGTCAAATTAATGCGCTTCTTATTATTTGCTTTCAGCGCGGAAACAAATCAATGGAGTGCGAACGCGCCACCGATACGTTTGCGCGGTATCGTTTCAAACGATGGTGATACGGGGATATATATGTAGCTCCAATCGTTCGATAATAATCAATAGCTCGAAGCGATCGCAGTTCGCCTCTTTACGAGATCGCCATGCCGGCAGCGCGACCGTCACGTGACCGTCGTATATTAACGATATTTTTTCACGGTTTATGAAAAGCCACTTTGCAAAATCTTCTGTCCAATAATATGATAAGTGTTGATTGTTTTGTCTCTTGATTCGTTTCTCGTTTCGCTAATAAACGTCTAATTATAAATGGATGCTCAATCTCTGTTGCAAGATTTGTGACGAGTTGAAAAGCGATTAGACTAAAAATAAAAAAAAATATTTCATTGATTTTCTGTTAAGTTTTAATAAATTATTAACAAGTGCATGTTTATTGAATATTTTTTAAATTGGCGACTGCGGTTTCTACGTCACGGTAAAAAAAAAAAAAACTATATCGGTGAGATCGTGTCTTCACGCACTGCGCGCGACTCCGTGCGTGAGCCAAAATTCCCAGCGTTCTACCATCGTGGAAAAAAAATATAGTGGAGCAGCGTGATTTTCGGGGTTCGCAAAAAGCACGGGACCGGTTCAGAGGCGGAGGATCTGCCCGATCAGATGGCCCGAGCGCTTGATTTGCATGCGGCCTTTGGTTCCAGGTGTCCTGAGATTTGCATACGAAAGGGTGGCGCTCACAGATTTCTCCCTTCCTTCTCGCATCTTCGCCCTTCTCTTTCTCTCTCTCTGTCTGTCTCTCTTAACCCCCTCCCCCTGGCATCCGTGCATTTATGGGTTACCGGCTCAGCGTGTCGTGTCGTTAACTCGACGTTAAAGTTTCGTAAACGCCGCGCTTTAACTTCCTAAAGCCCCGTGTGGAACGGTCGCTAACTTCCGCGCGCGATCAAATATAATACAATTACTATCAGCGGATTGTAGAGACAGTTGCGACAATCTACTCGCAAAATATAATCGCGGTCGGTTGCACACACGCGATACCGCGCACACACATGTCCATTTATCGACCCACGCGAATGACTGGGAATTAAAGACTGGGAATTTGTTTGTCTCCTTCTCCTCCTACTCGTAAAGAATGCGGAACGCGCGTGAATGTAGACGGCGGTGGTTTGACAAAAAAAGTTGCAAGCAATTAATCTTTTTGAGATCAGTCCGCTATTACCCGAGCTTATCCTCCATCTCGTCCGACAATTTCCCATAAGTGCATTCGATACGTATGAGAGGGTCTTCCGCTAAACTGTGTGTATTAATTCATAACGTGTGTCTTATCGTCAGTTTGAAGGATATGCCTGGCGCTTTTTGCGGCTGCCATCTTGCTAGATCGAGCAATATAGCGGATGAAGTAGCTAAAGTAGGAAGACACGGGTTAACGAACCGTTGTCCTCGTCAACCTCGTCGTCCTCGTCGCGTCGCTGTAAAGCCTAATTATTTTACCCGTTAACGACCTCGAGACCTTAATTGGTGGACGTGACGATCAGCGCTATGAGACAGAGAAAGATGGAGAGCTTGCTTACCCTCTCATAGGTATATGTACACGCGGATATACATACGGTTAACCTGAGAATATCGATCCTAGGCATCGTCGCCTTGTGGTTCGGAACATGCTTTAACGCGTGTGTAGCCGGAATAATAATTATGTGCCGCAACAGTTGTTTGTCAGTCGGGATTGTATTCGTCTAATCTATGCGGAACACAGTCACGTAAAATTAAGAGCCTATAAAATCCCCCCGTGTATATAATGATACTTTTTATAACACCCTCTCTCTCTCTCTCTCTCTCTCTCTCTCTCTCTCTCTCTCTCTCTCTCTCTCTCTCTAGTTTGCTTTTCTTGTTGTGCTTTAGTATGTGACGATCTTATCGCATCGTTTCCGTCATTGCGCACTCGCGCAAGTGTGAATACCGGTTTGTTTTTTTTTTTTTCGTTTTTCTTATTCCTTTCTTCAGTTATCAAAAACTTTGTCGGTAACAAAGTTCCAAAGTTCTCCTGCGCAATTATTGATCTGATATAATGGTCGCGAGGCAACTGGTGTGCACACTCCGACCATTTAAGTTCGTTACGTGCGCGAAATACGCTTTCATTCCCCCTTCGGCATAAACGTTTTCGGCTGAATTCAATGTCAACTTTAAATAATTCAGAGTGTCGTCCTATCTACCGTGTGACGCGCGGGCGATAAGCTTTTTTTTTTTTTTTCATTGACGAAACCTCTGCAAATGATCGCGCGAACTCCAATATTCGCGAGATTAAATAGATGAGGAGGGAAGAGTCCGATAATAATAGTTATTTCGACAAAGTCACGATTAGATTGAATCATATGTGCGGCGATTAGACATTAATCATTATCAAAGAAGTCAGGAAAAAAATACTCCGACGCTACTTCAATATGTGTTTCAAAAATTCATCGTGCACGAAGCTTATAAATCATGGCATCGAGACGTGAGGTTAGTTCATCGAGTCATTGGCCCTGGCTTTCCGCGACGATAAAGTCAAATATAAATCGTTATCTTTATAGTGCCACGGCGCTTTTTTATGTGACGCGCGCCAGCAAGCGTTATGAAATCGACTTTCTTGTCGAAAAGACCTCTTGCTACTCTTTATCTCTCGAAACCTACCGAAACGCATAACGAAATCGTTTCTTTCCCTCGGAAAAGGAGAACGACGCAACAATTACCGGACTTGACTTTCCGAATCTGCCATCGATTCAACACAAAACTCTCTTTCCTTGCTTTACTTTTATAAATAGTTTTATGCAATTATTTCGAATACGCGATTCTACAATATTATTAAACTCTATTAGAAAAAGGAAGAGAAAGATAGAGAATTGTTACATATGATTAATTTTTTTTCCGTATTGTTTAAATTAGCTTCAACAGAATTTTCGTTATTTGCACTCTCAAATTTTGTCTCGTACAGAAAAAAACCGGTGATCATTCAAAACTGTTTAAAATATCGTATGTCACATTATCAAAAAGTGGATCCGAGAAGACAAAAGAAATTTGAATTTATCCGACTCATTGTCGGTCGCGCAACTAAAGTATAAACGCAACACCATAGTGCCGATAGTATGCGCTATACGAGGTTGAAGTCAAAAGTTATCATTTGTTTTTCCTGCGTTCTCTTCAGAGATTTCTCCTTGAAACCCTTTGGGTTACAAGAGGAACGCCGCTCTGAGCCCTGCCATGTGTTTCGAATGAATTTACATGACGTCCCACCGTGTAGCTACGTCACTTTTTACCCGTGTATACGCATGTGCGCGCGTGTGTCCCACGAATATATGTGTGCATGTGAGCGCGGGTCGGCCAGCATGTGGGCAGAGATTCCCTGCAGCGGCAGAGAAAGAGAGAAAGAGAGAAAGAGAGAAAGAGAGAAAGAAAGAGAGAGAGAGAGAAAGAAAGAGAGATGTTGGACCATCTTTTTCCGTGGCCCCTTCGAGATACGAAACTTGGTATGATTATACCCTATCTGCCCACCGAAGGCTCCTTCTCTCCCTCCGTATCGTCTTGCCGGATTCTTCCTACGACTCGCCTCGATCTAGTCTCGATGACACAACCCAACACTTTTTAAGTTCTAACAACTGTCGCTCGTAAACATTTATTGCAGTTATTTTATAATTTATAAACATTACATACAAAATATAAATGTTAAATTTCTTTTTATCGCGAGAAGAGCGAGAAAAATAAAACTCGCTTACGAAGAAAGCTTGGGCTAAAGTCTAACATTTTCAAGTTAAACATTTCACTCGTGTGCTATGTTTTTCTAAAAATATTATCTGTTATAATACGAAATACGCGACGACTTTTTTTTGTATTTCATTTAAAGTAGGTTATTGTATTGTGTTATTTAAATAGCTCACGGTTCAACAGTTTCTTTCAAGTATCTTACCGATCAATTGAACAATCTCCTTTCTGGACTTTAAATCTGAAACAAGAAGAAAACAAGAGATTAATATTTCCGACGGTCATGTCATTTCGACTCTAAATCAAATTTAAAACTTTCACAACGTAATAATAGAAATAAATCGTTTATCAAAGGTTCGACAGTAGTATTTTTACATATAAAAAGAAATGACAAAAATAACTTGCGCAGTAATTTATTATTTTCTCTTCGCAAAGAAATATAATTTATCCCGTGAAATTACAATATTTTAATCGTCAACAGATCGTTTTAATCAGTGGAAATAGCGGTTTAAATTACTGATTATTTCTACGAGTCCAGATCGCTTTCTATCTTGTCTGGTTGGTTCTGATATCACACTGAACTCCCCTTTTTTTGAAGCAAGAGAGAAAATGCGTACGGTCTCAACGTCAGTGTTTTATAATAGTAAGTGTAATAAGGTACACACACACACACACACACACACACACACGCATGCGCAATGCTATTTATTTTTAGCCCACGAGAGATTTTGTAACATACGAAGCACGAAATTTATGTACCTACAAATGAATAATTCAGTTAAATATAGAGAGGAAAAGAACACATGTTAACACTTCGCACATGTTTAAAGCATTCGCTGCTCCTTAATATCTGAGTGCCGTTGATATTTGATCTTTACAAATCAATCTATTCGAAAACTAAGAAAATAATTTTATTTCCTGAACGGTTTTCAGTTCAACTGAAAATGCGTATGTGTATTTTTTATTTTATGTGATTATTATTTGATCACGCCGATAAACAAAAATGTCGAAATTCGATTTCATGTTCAATGAATAAATATCTCATGGAATTAAAAATACAGACTATTTCCAAACCTTTTAATCGATATTGTGATAGTTTGATATTAAAATTGCCGTGTATTACTTTATAATAACGACATTAAACATGAAGAGAGTTTTGCTGCTACCTAGAACAGAAATCAAGAGACACACAGATGGCTCGGGATTCTTAACCCTTTAACACGAAAATTCTATCTCCCTTGTGTAGTAAAATTGATGGGGATATGAAACGCATTAATATTCTTTTGGGAACCCCATGAGAAAAATTTGAGGGAACTTTACTTTCTATTTAACATAAGACGATCGTCGTGTAATTTCTCACGTAAATTTTGGCGGCCACATTTTCAAAGACCATTAAAATATTTTATATTCACATTTTCTCAACAAAAATAAAGTTTAATGTGTATATTATTTGATTTTTTTTTTATATTTAAAAGCAAATTTCTTTTGCAATGCAACGTTTTGTTTTGTCTTTTTTCTTTTCTTTTCTTTTTTTTTTGTTTATGATACTTCTTTGCACATATCTTCTCATGCGTACGTAGTTTTGTGGTGTATTGAGCTAACACTAATGTAATATTTCATATATGCGCGTAATTTCCATCAAAGAAAGTTTACCGTGCGAACCCAGATGGGGTTCCAAGCTCTTTTGCATCTCCTCGCATTCATCCCTCTCTATATAGACGTGGATTTTCATAAAATTCCTATAAATAAGCGCGCGGTCCGTCCTTATTTGTGCACAATATTTATACGCTACGCATGACCTGAAGCGAGATCCCCCCAAAGGTATCGAGCTATCGATTAAGTATACCTACCTAGAAAATCGACGGGCGAAGAGGGTAAAACAGATAACACCTCTAACACACCTGTAAAGGATCAGTACCTTCGACACCGATCCCTTTTTCTCATGGAGCATCGATCACACACACGCGCGCGCACATAGAATCTTATTATAAATTCTCTCCCAGAAAAAAAGTTTGCCAAATATAATGCTAAAATATGCGGTGAGAAAAACGTGTCACTTAAGTATAAGCTTGTGCGCATAATACCTTTCGACGAAACAAATTTTACAGCTTAAAAGCGTGTTTGTTAATCTTGACTCGTTTTATTGTTTATTTTTTTTAATTTTATTTAATGTAGAAATACGTTTTATAATGTCGACTGAGAAAGAGCGAGCTAAAATCGACAGTGCAGTTTTCTCTTACAACCGCTCGACTTCGACTTCCAAGACCAAGTAATCGTTCGGGCGTTTTATGAGTTTTTCACCTGTGTTTGACTCGAAATATTATTACGTGAAACTAAAATGATTCTCACGCCCATTAAATGTGTATCCTAACGGTTTATGCTCTGAGACTCGAGTTAATTTGAAAAGAACGATAAAAATATTTCTCAAATAATTGACATTATAGTTTTACAATAAATATAGTTTTACAGCAATTTTCATATACACATGTTTGACATGGTAAATTTGGTACAATTGCACTTTTTCTGTTTTCATGAGATTTAAATCAGCGCCGTACGGCGCTCTATTTCTCTTTGAAGTCTGTTTTTTACATCTTATCCTAAATTCAGTCTCTTTTGATTTACATTCTTATCAAGAACAAAACAAATGAAAGAACCGAAAATGCACACACTTGTTGTACTTCTGAATATCATTACAAATTTAATACCTAACATTGAATCGCGTTTTATGTAACACACCGATAGTGCAACGTAACGATGGTTATGTAAAATACCAACAAGTGTTCGAGCGAATAATACTGCTCTCCTAACTAATTGACGTGACTATCTTGGAAATAGGAGAGGCTAGAACCAAGTAATGGATACCAGGAGAACCAAGATCGTAAAAGAGGCAAGAAATTATCGTGCGCGTCAGCGAGTTTGTTCTGACATTCTGTTGTAAAAATGAGAAGACGAGAGATAGAGAGTTTATTTTCAAACTGTATGTTTGCCGTTTGCTTTTATGTGCGAAATTATCTCCCTCAATTATATTTCGATATGATGTAAGTAATTTTTATCTGTCAGCAACTGAATGTGCGCAATAATATTATGATTGATATTTGGAGAGAGAGAGAGAAAAAAAATATAAAAAAAAAGAAATGTAAGCGTCTTATGAAGAGAAAAAGAGGATTAAAAGATCTAATATTCAAATAAAACGTAATTAAATCAATTATAAAACGTGTAGCGCGTTTAACAGATTAAGGTAGATGGCACATCGAAACTACTCGCCATAAGTTTAATAAACGACGGGGTCACACTATTGACGAAAGACCGTAAAAAGTCACGTAAGACATTTTTTTTAAACAAGATGACATTTCGAGCTATCGAAATATAGACGCCACGGATAAAAAGAAGTCGCGTGAAACATCGGAAGGAGAGAGGCGGGTGTCGGCGGTGGCGGCCAGGACCCCATCGTCGTGAAATCGACGAGCAAATACTTAAGGCGTAACCTCGTTACGCTAGCAGCCAGTGGAAAAGCGAGGAAAATCCTCTCTCTGAACCCGCCTTTAGCGGCGGCGACGCGGAAAACTCTCTTCCGGTCGTTCGGCATCCGTTCGACTGTTCGAAATGCAATGGGAACACATCGACGCGCACCCGTAAAAATGAGTACGTGAAGTCGCGCCGTGTGTACACACACGAGAAAATATCGGAGAGGTCTTCGTTGCTTGGATTGCTGCACGAGGAACGCGTTCGCGAATCGTCTTGGAAAAATCCCGGTCGTTTATTTATGTCTATCAATTTTTTTGTTTGTTTTTAAACGTGTCTACAAAGAGACTTTTCCATAGCGTGTACATGCGTGCGAACTGTGCACGTGTGTGTTTTCTCAGAATCAATTTTATATGTCGATATAAAGTCGGATCTTAATCTTGAGATTGTCTCAAGTTCGTCTTCAGATGAAGCCAATGAGAGACGAATCGCACGATCTTTTTTTAAAATGAGTTTTAGATGATCTTAAATAGATAAGATCGGACTATGAATACCGCTTATAAAAAGTAATATAGAAATGTGTAAAAACTAACGACGTTCGATAACAAACGATCATTGACGTCAGAAAGATCAATTCTATGCGTCTTTCTTAAACTCTGAAACATAAACTATTGTTGCTAAATAAAATACATCGCGCGAATTTTTGTTTCATATTAAAAATTGCATATTCAACATGTTTTTAACATTTTTATTTTTCGCGCAGCGAATGTTTGCGCGTATCTACCTACGCCCACATGCTTAGATTTGTGCTTAATCCGCGGTTTTCTGCAAAGCACACACGAGTGGCGAACCGTTGCTCGGCGAGAAATCGTTCTTTTCAGAGCGGTGCAGGTGGAAAGATAGAAAGACAAGAGAGAAAAGAGAGAGAGAAAGAGAGAGATACGTTTAATAATGGGAAAGTTGGAAAACGTACAAGCGACGTAATGTAAACCAAGGCGGGTGCGAGAAAGTGGAACGGGGGTATAACGGACAAGATGTGAATTTTCGAGATGTGAACTCAGCACATACATAATGCGCGTACACCCTGTCTTGCGCTAATTACACTAACTCGAAGCTAAAGCGGACTAAGTAACGATATAAACGGGTCCCTCCGAACCGCGCCGCCGCCGCCGCCGCCGCCGCCGCCGCCGTCGCCGCCGCATGCGCGCGAGTGGAAGCACGTAAGGTAATTACCTAATTCGGCCATGCGTAATTGCTAGTGATTAAAGTGTCGCGTACACACTACATGGGAGAGAAACAACGTGACATTTCACCGACAGCTGCAGCCGATATACGGATATCTCGTTTCTTCCATCGCTGATCCCTAACTCACGAAGTTTAAATTGGGACGCGAGAAAAATCGTGCGCTGTATATAGCCGCGGACTACTCGTGCACGTGTCGATTATCTTTTCGGCTACCAGTCTTTTTTTGGCAACGTTGCCTCGCACAAAACACGCATAAATAATAATTAAACATTAAGAAATTATATTTGACATTAATGTAATTATGTCATCAGAGATCTCAGTTTCTCTCTCTCTCTCTCTCTCTCTGTTTCTCGATGACGGTCATCGTTGAGCCGAATCTCGTCACGAACAACTCGGTTTCATCATCACGAAATAATTCCAACACGAAAGCGCAAAGTGATATAGAAGAGAGCGGCCAGTGGCTCTCGTCGTCATCGTCGTCGTCGATGCGCGGACACAATAGCGATCTTCATCGTGGTAGGGCTTTATAGCGAGCCACAATGCTACAGAGCGCTCTCCAGTTTCGTAAGATCATTTTTTCTCGACGGAAAGAAACGGGTTTTTTTGCGGTCGAGAGAGTGGGGAGAGGGCGAGCAGGGGTTTAGAATAAATCAAGTAGAAGGGCTGCGTGTGGAGTTTGAAGAGCGTAGAAGCGAGTAGAAGCGTCCCGGGCCTGGGCTTTGTACGGGGCCGCTTGCGCAAGGAGAGATCCTGAGAGAAAGAGAGAGAAGAAAATAGACGTCGGGGTGGAATAGAAGCGGGGAGAAAGGAGGAAGAGAGAGAACGAGCGGAGAGGAGAACGCAAGAAAGAGAACGCGGAGCGAGCCACGTTGTAGGAGCAACGACTGAAGATATCAATCAACAAGCGCATTGTGCTCAAGGATAATTTGACGCGAGGCTGAAAGGGCCAAATCTCAAATTCCACGATCGGATAATGGCCTCTATATAAGACCCAAAGAAGGGAAGGGCCCCAAAGGTATGTACCAAACCGCAGCTTATAGGATGGTTCCGTTTCTTCTTGGAGCCGCTCAAGAGACTCTGGTTCCTAACGATATATATATGTATATATATATTGTATATGTATATATATATATATGTTTATATATATATATATATATATATATACCTATATATATATGTATAAAATTGTCTTCTACGCACATAAAATCTTTCCTTGCCGCCGAGATAACTAATTGTCCGAATTTACAAAAAGTCTTCTCGAAAAGCACTTCGACGATTGCATATTACGTTTTTTTCTAGCTCAAATAAAGTCCTCCTTTCGTTTCACAAATACAATCGTCTTTTTTTCGTCTCGTCCGCGCGAAATTTTCATAGTCGCAATCTTCGTTTTATCAGAACGAACAAATTAAGATTCTTAACTGAAGCTTTGTCAGAAGGCAAAGATGATTCGCTTAAGTAACTGTAACAATTACGAGAGAAATCGCAGTTACCAGGAGTACGTTCACGACGAAAGCTGATTTTCAGCTTAGTTAGTTCTTGTCGACTACGCTGATTCACGCTATGATAGGTGCATATATATCACAAAAAGCGGGAATTTGGTGAATAGCATATTCTTCTGGTTTTTTTTTTTTTTTTTTATACACAAGAGGTGTTTCAAAAACTGAAAAGATATCAAGATTCTAACGTCACTCATTGTACTTGCAAGCAATTTGATCGCTGACAAAAATGTCTCTCGGACGGCTTTTGCCTTCCGATCAAGCTAATTAACGCTGATATCTCCGACATTCTCTGACATACGTCTGAATCCGTTTGAACCAGTTCTCGCTATAAACGGTTCTATTTAACATATTTCATTAAACCGAGAGAGATCGGCATTTGTGAGCGCTGGCGGGTAATCAGAAAACTGGAAATCAGCTTTCGACTCGCGAACCTAAACGCACGGCGAGTGTCCGACGGCCGAGAGAGCGCGCGACGTCTATTTCTGGACTCCGGTCGAAATTTCTCTATCGTAAACAAGTTGACGTTTCCGACAAAAATCCGGTCAAAAATCAGTTTTTATATATCAGTTCGATGTCTTCTTTCTCAGTACGCAGTTTGTTGAAGATAATTTTTTATATTTGAACTGAAGATCGTTCACGAATCAATCGGCCTGAAGCAATCGTTTCACGCGATTTTGAAGAAGATTAGCAATGATCAGAAATCTAAGTGTTTTGTCTCCTCTTATCCGCTAATAATAAAAAAAAAAAATAATAAAAAAACATCATAGATACTCTGTCTGTTTGCAGTCTTGTGCAATAACGAAGTTCACCTCACTGTGAAATATATCGTTGCGGTATCCGTCTCTAACGACTCGATCGCGTGCGATTAGTATTCTCCTTGATACGTCATTCAATCGAGATCCCGTGATCATCCGTTTCTTTTCTTATTTTCTATCTCACTGATTCCTCGTCGTTTATTCTTGGAAAACGCGCACTTGTACTGCGTACACCACGATGATGATTATTCATAATTTTTTTTTCTTCCGATATAAAAATATATATCGCTCAATAGATCAATGTTACGAATGTACGCGATGATAATTTATCGCACAGATGTTACACAAAATATTAATCGTCTTTATTTATATAAAGGACAGTTAAAATCACATTAGCGACAATCACTTGCGCGACAGCCCAGAAGGAACGATTGAAATATTTTAAGAGGCGATGACGCGCGCAGAGAATTTTTAACCCGACGTGGTAAAGAATTCAAAAGAAAGAAAGATGTTCAATCAACCGTTTACTTAAAATAGCATTTCATGAAAAGCAATGCATACCCGATCGGGCACTTTTAAACAGCGCGTCAAAGCGTTAAACCTCAAAAGCCTTGAGGATCGGAATATTTTGCCAACATTTTTTTTTTTTTTTTTTTTTTTTTTTTTTTTTTTTTTTTTTTTTGCTTCACTCCGGCAAGTTGAAGGAAACACTTGACTCTGGGAGATTCTCTCTCAAATACGGGATTGAAATCGTCAAAAGAGCGTCGCAACTTGCAGTAGCTGACGCTACTTGGACACACAATACGACCCCGATCGCGCCGCTACCTGTGATGCGGCACGTGCCCTTTTCCCTTTTCCATAGATCTGACAAATTTTTCGACCTGACAAATCACCGTCGACCGTCGACTTGTGAAAATCCCGTGACATGCTCCACAGGTGGATTCTCAAGATACACACTAAAGCGAAGGGCATCCCGCGGTCAACTTGTTTACCTAACAGGTGGATCTGTTCCAGGAACGATCATCACTCGACAATTGTTTGCGGAACTCACTCAGTGAGATATATCAAAGTGTCCTCTTGGAGGTCCCCTTGGTGCGTTTTAGTACGCGAAAGTATACGTGTTTTTTTTTTTTTTTTTTTTTTTTTTGTTGCAGAGAGGAAAACATAGCAACAGGTAATTTTAAAAACCAATTTTTTTTAGTACGGGGCACACCGAAACATCGAAGTGCTGAGAGAAGTATATATCTTTCATGGACACACACTCGGAAAATGCTATCAGCGTTTGTCGCGCGCCGGATGCACAAAGATCAAAACTCGTCTCTTCGAAAGAGTTTCCGCTCGCACACACACACACACACACTTTGCTTAAATATTACGAAAATATATACACGTCTGTACAGTGCGGCGTGAACACGATTTAGAACTTATAAAATTTACGTAACAATTTTCAGCATTGCAGTTTGCAAAAAACTCCGAAAACGGAAAAATTTCGATCTTCGGTCTTTAAATTCTGTCGCACGATACAACTCCGATAAGTGCTTTGCAAAATTAGGAAAAACAAACTTGTTGTTTTTTTTTCAGGAATAAATTCTTAGAAATAAAATTGATCGGTTGTAAGAAGTACAATTTTATTCAACATTCGACGTGATTCGGGACAATTTTCCTTACCTCACTTCTATATTTCGAACACTGAACGTCTCGGATCGTAAGTGCCGTCGGCAGATCACACGTCCAAGTAAACATGTTCATCGTTTAGTGGATGTTACGTTTTTACTTTACGCCCGTGAAACGTATCGCATAAAGCGCAGTTTTACTCCACTTTATCACTTTTACATTTTTTTTTTACACTACCCGCACTCGTAGCGCGCTTCTTCTTCTCTTCGAAGTCTCTTTCTTTTCGGAACTATCATCATCGGAAACAACGTTGGCACAATACCACGAGTTTCGCGTTTCCAAGTCACTGTTGCACCTCTGATTTTCGTACGAAAAAATCATCGTCATGAGCCGGGGTACGAGTACAGTACTTGTGTGAGGATATTATCTCGATTTTTTTCTACACCGTCCAGATCGCGAACGTATCGCTCGCGAATGGGAAATGGATAAGATGACTCACGCGATTTAGCATAACCACGTGGTTTAACACGGTGCAGCACAAACTTCGATGTCATTTAAATTGCATATGCGACTGCACTTCGGCGTTATTTCATGCATTTATTCTCGCTGAGAAACGGTCTGTTTCTTCTTCACATGCGAAAATTATGTTCTTCTCGACGAAGGGTTTCTCTCAATCTTCAAGCAAACTATTTTCCAATTCTCTTTCGACCTCTTCACGGTCGAGGAGATTGCTTTTGTAAAATAATTTATCTTCTGAGATTTCAAACGCGATGCGGCACTAGCATCGTTCCGTTAGATCTTCATAAACATGTTGCAACTCCGATTTCATGCTCCGGTTTTGTTATTAGCTCCAATTTAATTCACTGTCGCTCCGATGTATGTAAGTCAGTTTTCACAAATATTCTAAAAACAAAAATCGTTGGATTTCTCGTCTTCACAACGTGCACCGGAACCGTTGACTCTTTCTTGTCTTCTTGACATCGCTTACTTGAGGGATCGTTACGTTGAAAACCGTTAAATCAACCGCTAGTAGAGTAGTCGGTGTGTTTCTGAAAAAAAAAAAAAAAAAAAAAAACTCAGTAAAGAAGAGAAGGAAGAGCAGACGAAGAGACTGCTCAGGGAAGTCCACACTGCCTGGCGGTTTGATCGCTGAAGACTGAGCGCCGTGGTAGCGTTTCGCCGCGTAGTAAGCCGGCACTCGCCCCGCCATCGAACACTGTTCCTCTGCCTCTCCACGAGGAGCGTGGAAGTGAGAAAAATGATCGAAAGAAACAGAGAGGGAACGATAGGCATCAGATGGAAGAGGAAGGAAGAAAGAGTGAGAGAGCGAGAAAGAGAGAGGCACCCGTCCTTTTCGGCCCACTCTGATATTCTACGTGTCCTGAGAGCAGCGTGTCTCTGTCTCGTCGGGCTACGTTCTCCGGATTTACCCCACCAAGGTCTCTTCAGTCTACTCTTCCCCTGGCTTCGTTTCCTCCCTCTCGGCGTCGCTTCTGTCCCTCCATCTACCCTTTCACCACCCCTACGACCTTGGACGTTCGCGTAATCGCCTCTAGACGGCAGCAGCGTCCAAACTCGGCTCTCAAGACGTCGCTCGAGCGTGGCAAGCAACAAAGATCCTGGTCAGCTAACGTCGGCTATGTGGGAGAGTACGCGCACCACTGGTTGGTGGAAGGGGTGTGGTGAGCGTTGAGGGTGAGAATAGTCACTGCTGCCCCTCTCGTCGCTCTCAGGTACCCCCTACACTTCCGTCATTCTCGCTCCTCCTCCGCCCCCACTGTTGTAACAGCGTCGTACTTTGTTTCGCACGGTGTACACGCAATTCTCGCTGTCTCCGTTGCGCACTGTACGTTGCGATATTACGTACGGTAGGGGATCCAAATGTATCCGGTGGGGAGGACAGATCGAATTCGAAAGGTGGGGAGCAGAAGGCTCCGTCGTCGCCAGCATGCGTCACACGCGCTATCCATGCTGCGAATACATAACTTTGTGAATAGGCAGATCCGTTAGCGTAAAGAGAAGCCAGAGAGTACGATGTTCCAATTGCTACTTTTACACAATACACTTATTGAAAAATCTGATGAAATTTTTGAACTTCGTTCTTCAAAGACAACGATGATTTAAAACAGTTTTATGCATTGATATGGTCTTTAAGTTCTTCTCATTTTATCTGCATCTTTGCGACAGATGTGTGTCTACATCGTATCGTTATCGGAAAACATAAATTGACTCACTGAGCTTGTAGTGGAAATTTAAGACATTCGTGTTCACAAACATTATATGCTCATCAAGTAGTGTTGGAGGACTATCTTATCGTGTACCGCTGTTATATACATATTGCTCCAAGTGTTTAGCATGCATGTAGTTTGGTTTTTGCTACTAATTCATGTTTATCAGTCGAGAGCAGACTTTCAACTGTGCATTACTAATGCATTTATAACGGCCAAAAGCCACTAAAAGAACGATAATTTTTCAGCAGTACTTGACTCTTATTTCAATAGATCGACTCCACGAGTTTCGTGAAACGCTTTATTGGACGATTCCCTTTAAAGCCGTGCACAGTCTCACAATTCTATCAAGCATCGATCAGATTTTCAAATAAGACCGATGTCACGTTTTTGTCGTTGTGTGTTTTGCTTTAATTTTTAATGATATATATATATATCGCGTTTATTATATAAATAGCTTTGTTATTGAAGTTATCATTAAATGTTTAATCAAACGTCAAAAATCTCGTTGCTATTTTAGTCTAGGACCTAGACATGCGGGAGTATAGCGATACGAACCAAAGAACTGTGTATACATTATTGTCATGTGTGTCACGCATTCAATCTTTTTCCGCACAGAATCATAACTAATGTCTCCAATGTGAGCACTTGAAAATCTCCACGCGATAGACACTTTCAACACTTGCACGCACATTGTTTTTCCTCATCATTTTTGTTGTTTCATCTTTCGAATTAGAAACATCTCAAAACTCCCTGTACGCTTTTGAAATTTGTATAAATTTCATGTCAGAATCATCGGGAAGACATATATAATTTACATGGAAAACTGAACAGTTCTCAAAATCATTTGACATACTGTTTCTAACAAGAATCTTTGTTTACGAGTGAGTTTCTCGATAAAACGAATATGAAGATACAAGGAAATATCTTAAGAGAGAGTTGGCGCGCCTTGAACTGGCTATGTCGCACTCGATCGGTCCGTTCGAAGCGCAACGCAGTTTCCCCTACGTCGCTTTTCCTGCGTGCGGCGGAGCGCGTCCTACCAGACCCGACGAATTCTCCTCTCGAGCCCCCACCAGACGCTAGCGCCCCGACGCTTTCCACGCGTCGTCGCAGTTCGTGAAATTCCAGAATTTCGCGTTCTAGTGGCTCCACCTCCCTCCACCTTCACAAGCAGCTAAATCTTTTTTAAACCACGCCTAGTAGTCCGATCGAGCGAGCGAGACGGTAATAGGATAAAAAAAAAGCAGGCACGCGCGGGAGAGAATCGGTCGTTTTTCCCACTTCTTCGACGGCGCGAACACGTTGCACGGTGAAACTCCACCCTCTTTTAACGGCACTACTGCCACCACCAACCGCCTCTACTCCCTTTCTCAACTTTTCCACCACGCGAAATTTTCCGCTGAGCGTAGTTCGTCACTCGGTGAGAGGCAGATGTTTGCAAAGCTCGTCAGTAGCTGGCGCCAGCATACGTATAACGTTCGACTAACATGATATGCACGAAATCTATTTTGCAGAAATATAGATAGGAACAGATTGTAGTAAATAAATATATGCATATGACTGTGTATAAATGTGCATGTCGGAGGGGGAGAAGAAAGAAAACATATTAAGTTACTCTTGTATATTAGTAGTCAAAAATTAGAGTAAAATTTTTGAAGTTCTCTGTCGTTTTATCTAAACAATAAACTTGAATAAATATTAGATATTTTGAATATGTCAAAGAAACTTGCGTCTTTTATTTATTGATCATTATTTTTGTGTATACTATTATTGTATACGTAGTTTATATTTATATGCGTGTGTGCGTGCAAGCGCGCGTACGTGTGTATTTAAAAATTTTGTTCAAATTGTATATCTTCAAAGTTTCTTTATTTCTTCTCTCTACAGATGTTGTTAAAGAAACTACCTGTAACAGATGTAATACCGACACTTTTTACCCCGCATTGACAGATTAAACGCTAGCGACATCTGATAGAGATTATTGAAAGATAAAAGTTAGAATACTACTTTTTAAGCACTTTTTAAGACAGTTTCATAGTCCATTTAAAATCGTTTATTTTATGTCTCGACATATTCAAATCAGACGGTCGTATTTTGCAAGAAACGCTTATAAATATCAACTTCAAAGGACTTTCTTTTTGTGACACATTTTGTAAAATATAAATAAAATAGTCTTTTTTTAAATATACAATTAAAAGCATATATTAAAACCGTGTGACACGATCAATTGATGAGACACAATAATGTTTTAAAGAAAGTCGGTAAAATCCATGTCGGTATTAAAATGTGTCTCACACCCCTAGCCGAACTGAAGAGAGTTGGTAAGATAGATGCCTTTACAACATCTACGCTGTTTCCAGTCGATTAATCTGAAATTAGGTGCAAATAGGGTTCCCTGCGATGTGGCGCGCGTCAAATGCAATTTATGCAAACTCGTGCAACTAAGTACACAGGAAAGTGATCAATTGTCGCGTAATGGTCGAATTGTTTTGTTTGCTCTCACTAAGAATATACTAGCGACACATCTAATGTGTTTTTGTTGTTTATATTTTCTGGGTAAAACACACACTACATGATATTTATATGTATATATATATATATATATTTAAATATTTATATGTGTATAAATATTTAGCAAGAGCAAAATGGATCATAACAATAAATTAATAATGTATATATTTTTGATAGAAATAATTTTCTTATTTCCAACAATATATTTATATCTGTTACATGTATATCACGCGTCATCGATTTATATTACTATTCTAACTTTAATTGTCTTATTGACAATTCTGCTTGATGTGCTGATGTTTCCGCTATCGATTTGTCTAGGATAATTTGTGTGAAATACTCAGTGTCAGTGAGAAAAAGTGAATCTCTTTACGTGACTTTATCTATCGCACACTATTTAAATCACTTTGCACTTACGGAGAAAGGCGGAAAAAACATGTCAATATCGGCGAATGACTCGGTTCTTTCCAAACACTTCGGATTAAGGATAACGGATTGCATCTCTCTCCGTGATGAGTAGGAGTTCAGAAGATTAATTTAGTCTAATGATATGGGCTTAGGTGTACGATCTTCGGCTATATATATATGATTGGACGCCGACGGCGTCGCAATATACCTGGAAGCTTCGTCAGGTTCGAAGGCGCCCTATCGAGATGACGTCGCACAGCGGTGCGTGTATAACAACCAACGGATTATGCCGGTAGACCTGTTGGCGACTGTAATTGATTTCGCTCGAACAGCTAAATGTATCAATTCCCCTAATAGCTACGTCATCGCGCGATAAAGAAGTTCGAACATGAAAAGGCAGATCTACTTCTTGTTTTTATTATTGCCATTTACTTGATTACGTGTACAAATTACGTATCGTATTTTTTGTGAAATTTATCGTGGAGATTTTTTCGAAATCAAATTCAGTCAATTAAAGCAATCGTTCGTCGATTATCTTGCATTCATCATTATATTAGCGATAATGATATTTATATATCAATATATATTAATGTAATGATGTGTAAATTTATGTCGGACAGCTTGTGAATCTCGCGAAAGCTCGAACGTGATGAAGTCACATCAGACCGTTTCAAAACCAAATTTGTACACCTAATGTGTAAATTGCTTTTGTGTAATAATATAATTATAGTATCGGAGTGTTGCGCGTATGTAGCGTTAATTAGTATATTGAATAATTAGCAGTAAAAAGAGAATTCACCGCGGCTTTACACGTCGATCGACTGCATTACGTTACACGCGCTCACGTGGGCGGTATTACGTAGCGCAAAACAGGACGTTGTAGTAGACGCGAGACAACCAAACGTAGTTTACGACCGCCCAAAGCGATAAATAATCCTCCGGTATGATGTCCCACGACTGTTCCGCCACCTACGGCGTGTGTGTGTGTGTGTGTGTGTGTGTGTATGTGCGTATCTGCAATTCTTGCGTTTTCTTCGCGAATGGCCGTTGCTCGCACATATAGAAAGGTCAATCGAGAGTCACACACGCCGTGCGATGTGAATTAGATATTCCCATCGTGGTACAAACCACGTTCCACGTGTTGCGGAGGCAAATTTTATGATTTCCTTTATCTTCCGTTTCACTTACCAACTATTTCACAAAATCAATAAAACAGATATAATCCTCTCGCGCCGCGCTCAGTTGATCGAAAGAATGAAGTTCTATTAAATATCACGCGGGGGGGGGGGGGGAGGGGA
>QVOA01019092.1:0-44355 GCA_014825685.1 Pseudomyrmex cubaensis | reverse complement strand
GTCATCCTTGAAATTACTCCTGCATCTTTAACTTTTTTTAAAATTATTTTTCTAATGAAAGATTTTTGTATAAAATGATAACACATGTAAAGAAAAATGCAGTGTATAAAAAAGCAAGTAAAATATTTTCTAATAACATATAAAAAAAAAACTAATTTTGAGAGCTGCGTGTATTAATTTTGATAACACGTAATAATGCACACACATTGTGCATTTAAAAAATACTAACTTATCGACTCCGCATTTCGCGTGTTAAAAATATGCAATTTACACACTGAAGCTGTACCGCTAGTTAGAAAATGTCAGTCGTGTGTTTTGCAAAAATTCTAGCCACCAAATAAAAATCTAGAAATAGAAATCTTGTAGCAAAGAATATCAATGGTTTTACACTGGTATCATTAGGATCCTCAATCTCGTATAATATTGACGTTACATTTCGAAGTGGCGTGTCCAGTTTTCCGTATCACGCGCGATATCGTTTTTGCGATACATCGCAAAGTCGGACAGAATATCATTACCATATGGTTAACTCGACAGATAACCACGTTTCAACGAGCTGTCCCCGGCCTAACGATACTTTATGTTCTTCCGTTTTTTTTTTTTTTTTTTTTTTTTTTTTTTTTTACGTTTTGTTTTTCTTTTACATACTTAAATTTCCTGCTTGACACGGTTGCAATGTATATACGTACACACACTTGCACAAAAAAAAGTACGACTGAGATTGTACGTATAACATGAATCGATAATATGCAAATATATACGTGTACAACCGTCAAGATGCGTAATAATATCTTCCTGATTTTTTATGTCTCACTTTTATACTCCGCTATTAACATTCCCGCATTGTTCTCCTTTACGTCATCGCGGCGCTCCGCGGTCATGCAGCAGCTCGTGCCACGCGCATCGTCAAGCTGAAACCCGTCAATTGGCCGTTTTACGAAGCGGCTCGGCGCGGTCGTGTTCCGCGTGATTTATAGGCGCGAGATGCCCCGATTTCTGGTGTACCGTCCTAGAACGGGAGCCTCATTATTCCGTGCACCCTATAATTTGTCCATTCGTCGTGTGCCCCGGCCCGACCCGAGGTAGAGATTCCACAACTTTCTCGGGACGCCGCCGTGCCATGCTGGAAGGCGCGCTTTCGGCGCGCGATTACACGCGCACATTTATGTACGCAACGCTCTTTTCGATCGCGAGATACATTTTTGGTTTGATGTCGAAACATTGCCGAATTGAATATCAAATATTCTCATTATGCGGAATAAAAAAAATAACAAGATCACACAAAGTTCGTCTAATTTATACATAATTGTTTAGAAATTGATGGATAGTTTAAAAAATATCTATTTTATATCCGAGATGATTCTCATATTGTTTATATGACCTCGAACATGTCACATGTGCGTTTTCTTGCTGCGCTATAAAAACTTACTCGAGTCTACATATACATATATGGAATAATTCTGATTTGCTGAATATGTTTTTGGCGAGATCGGATTGAGTTGTCTGATAGCAGAATCGACGGCCATTTTTGTCCCATGTTTCGTCCGAGTCGATTAATTCGTCTATCAAAGCTTTCCACGTGCGAGAAGATTGATGTTGCTTGCGCTCGAATGTAATGAGACACGCGCGTCAAAAAGAGGAGAAGTCAGGGACGTTTCTTGAAACGTGGTTCACGCACACATGAGAATGATTTTTGAAGGATTAGTAAGATACACACGCGCGAGTGCGTAAATTACAAGAATTTTACTTTTTAATTAAAAAAACAAACAATAATAGAAAATCTTTTATATGATATTTGCTGTTGTGAATATTTACTTTGAAAAATTTAGAAATTTTTTATCGCTCTTTGAAACTTTTCTCATTTACACGTGCATTGTAAAAAATATTTGACATTCGATCGAAACTCTCTTACGCTATTATTTTTACCGCGCGGAATTTATTGTCCGACTCGATCGATGAGCATCGCTAATTGATTTATGCAACGCAGACATTCATATTGCATAAGCAACGAATCTCGCAGAAATTAGCCATTACCATCGGAATGCTTTACAAGCGGTTTATAAATGACAGCAAATTGAAGTAATTACGTGCTCTCATTTTTTATCCTCAGCTTTTTCTCTCTCTCTCTCTCTCTTTCTCTCCTGAACTCGAGATCTTTTTTTCTGGTTTGCCATTTCGAGGCACGATGACTCGCGTTTTCACGCTTGATTATTACAATTACTCGTGCCTCCATTATTACCGTCGTTATCATTCGCATATTCTCGGCGAAATCACAGGGACATACTCACGGAATTAAAGTGCCGTTAACGAAATTAAGCCGTGCGCGCAAAAACGCGGCGCTGTCGTTTAGCGAATCGTAAAACCGCGTACCGCGGCGTAAAAGTGACGATATCCGCGCGTAACAATAAGAGCCGCCAGAAAGAGAGCGGGGGAGGCAGATAGAACACGGGAGAGAAAGCAAGAAAGAGAGAGAGAGAGAGAGAAGGCGTCGATTCGAGGGGCGGAAACCGCAAAACCACAAACATCCCCCGTACGGCGTACAACGGCCCAATCATATCATTACCTTTTGCGGTCCCGTCATTCTGACACCTCGTTTCTGACCGTCGTTTGTCATCGGCATTGCGCTTTGTTGTTGCGCCGCGCGCGACCGCGCTTTCAAGAAACGCGGCACTTAAAGCGCGCCCCATTCAATCGCGGTGACTGTAACGCGTTCGGTGGTTTTCCTGACCGCGTACAAAACGGGAAACTGGTAAGCACAGGTGGTGGGGATCGATTGAGTGCTTGAGAAATCCATTGCCGAGACTGAGAAATTGACGAGATCGGCGGCTTAATTACCATCCGGGGCACTACCAGATCGCTTGATCTTTATGTGCATCCCGCGCGAACTTTTTTTTTTTTCAATATTTCCTAATCTTCTTTCGAAGATGATCTCATGAATCGCGTTAGCCGCTCCCGGGATCTCATTAGAGGCGTAAAGAGAGCCGGGAAGAGCTTTCAGTGCGGTCGAGAGCGCGAAAAATCTAAATTAACAATTACCGCGCGACGTTGCGTTAAATCGATTATCCGCCGGTGGACGGTCGGTGCCGAGAGGAGGTCGAGTATCCCGAGGAGGGAGACCATGCGCGGCAGGTATAGGCGATAGAGATATGGACAAGGAGAAAGCGGGAAAAAAAAGAACACTAGGTGAGGCCGCAACGGCGGCGGCAGCGGCGGGCGAAAGGGGTGCGGGTCGACCGGGACTTTTTTTGTGCCCGGTCGGTACCTCTCTCGGGCACCGGCTAGGTCGGCGTGTACGGGAGAGTACGTTGCTCGCGGCGGCCACGTCAATTTGTCGAAATTCGTTCCGAATCGTTTTATGTCCGCCACGCCGCGAGACGCGACCCGCTACCATGCGCACACAACGCCTCCACCTTGGCGGCTACCACATTCGCGCCGTTGTATCAGTCTCTCTCTCTCTCTCTCTTTCTCTTTTTTTCTCTCTCTTCTCTCTCTCTCTCTCCCTCTCTTGCTCTCGAACCTCTCGAGAGTGCCGAGACTCCTCTAGAGTTTCATCGCCGTCTTTGAAATTGTATAACCCCACGGGACAACGCCGCGAGCTAAAAATCCGTGTCAATGGTCGCTTTTAACTGACGTCGTCAAACATCCATTGCGCTCACGAGAAATTAACCTGATTTTTATTTGGTTTCGATATTTGACGAGCGATTTGTTTGCATCGCGCGTTATACTATATATGTATATATACATTTGATAGAACGCAAATTGTGTAATTGTTTGACTGTCAGTTAAAAAAAAAAAAAAAAAAAAAAAAAACAACAAATTAAATCTCTCAAATGTACGTTCATGCAAATCAAATACCGCGACAATTGTTCTCCGCGACAATTTATTTCTCGTAGATTTGTATTTCAGATTACATGTTACAACTTACTTAACGTTTCTTGTTCACTTGTGTCTCTTTAAAGAGGGAATTTACATGCGCCTAATTGCGTCTGACAAATTCCAACGTTAAATGTTAATGGTAAAAAATTCGAAGTTGATGTAATCTTTATTTAACTTGAAAGTGAAATTATTTTTGCATATATACGGAATGTGTGTTTAGTTTCTTTTTCTAAGATTGAACTTTTCTCGTACGAGCAATTCGACAGTGTAACGAGTTAATGCGAGATCACAATGCGAAGTAGTCGGGAGGAGAAAAAAATGCCGCACGTGCATTTGTGCGCGTCATGCCATTACACAATGTCGGTATACTTGTAAATCGCACACCACGTGTAAATAATTGAACACAGACTTGAATCTAGAACAGTGCGCTACGTCAACTTAAAACCTCGATATTATGAGACCTTTGCGCTCGCAACGTTGTTGCATCGGCACCCGTCCTAATCTTATCTTATCCTCCTAATGCCGCCGGTGGTACGCGTACTTTTGTATGTAACACGCGCTTATAGAAGCTAAAGAACATCATTGCGTATGTATCAAGCGCGACGCGACAACCTCTTAGGTTTTCTTTTCCAGTCGATTTCAAGGACTCTGAATAACATTATGTTCCTTTTTTTCGCGGCATTTCTAATTATTCAAATTATTATCCTGCACATGTCGCTTTTTTTTTGCCGCTTAAAAACCGATTAAATTGAATATCTTTTGATTTCTACTAATGACTAGATAAACTATACCTTATCATTAGACGCGTGTCTCAATTCTATCTCGATTAATATCATTATGTATCTAGCGTGTGGACTGACAAAGGAAAGAATAGTTCGCGGTAGCATTTATTATTTAACATAGTCCACCCATTGAATTTGCAGTTTTCCAACGAGCGCGTATTACTCCGCTAGGTAACTCCGGCTGTTATTCTCAAAGGGGGACATGTTCTTGTATTATCGATTCTGTGTCATTATTCAATTTGTCCCGTGTATATACCGCACGTGTCAGTGGAACGGATAAACCGTGAATTACGCTAAAAAAAAAAAGTATAATTCGTATACGTGTATAGAAAAGTAAGAAGTGTTTTTCGATCACTATCGATAACGTGTGTGAAACAAATATGAATAAAAAATTCCGTTGTAACAAAAATAATAAAAATAATATAAAATACAAAATAATACAAAATGTAATTTTCACGTTTTTGATGAGAGAAATATAAATCGTCAATGAATGAGATGCGAAAAGAAGAAATTGTATCACTGTAACAAAAATATAAACACGCTAATGATAAACATGCACACGAGCGTGTAATTAATACTTCGAAATGAGGACAAAAAATTGTATTTGCAGCACGAAAGTGAAATCAGTTCGAGTGTTCTCGAGGTTCGTAACGATATATTTTTATTTTATTTTTATTTTTTTCTACAAAGTAAAAGTGGCGCGAATTCTAATGGTCTCACGAAGACGTCATTTTTTTCTACGCGCGCAGCGGAAGAGTCCGCTGCTTTTCGGTTAAGCGCTTCACGCCAAATTTCGCTTCTTTTGCCATCACGGTTGTCCGAGTTAATTGCGTCCTCGTAGCGCTAACAGGCGGCCCACCTCGTCGGTCACGCGCGGATAAGAGAAAAACGTTACGCGAATAAAACACGCGGGCCGGTCTACCGCCGCGCGAATGGGACTTTGTGTCGATCCGGATCGCTTTTTCGCGTGGGACACGCCTCGGCGATTCGAGAAACGCTCTTCACGGACATCCGGCGCACGGACGTCCAGAAACTCGTACATAAAGGGGACTTTCTTAAAGGCGGGAGAATCATATATGCTTGTAACGAGCGTGCCACATTCTGTCGTGTTTTCAACTTCTTATCAACGCGAGAAATTATTATTATTACACTGTTTTCGCGATATGTAAGAAACGCGCGTCTATTAATTATCGACGTCGATTAATTACATATCAAGAACAACCAATCAAGTTCGCGTTCCGCTCGAGATTTTCACGCCTCTTTTCGCAAGTACCACGGCGTTCGTTATGTAATATATCGCAAGACGGTATCGCATAATAATAATAATTTATCGGTTTTCTTCGCGGATCGAATCCGCTGACCAGAAGCTCGAGTGGATTGCGACGTTAATTAACATGCCTGTCGAGATCGGCGCTGCTTTGCAAGAAACACGCACACGCTCGCCTATGCGTAATTTCCCTTTATTTTTAAGCGCCATTCTCTCACTTCTTCTTTCAGACATCCTCTGTTCCCACTCCTCGCACTCATATTTGAAAAGTGCGAGTTGGCGACATGTACGCCGCGCGAACCAGGTGTAGCTGGCGGTGATGTCTGCTCGTCAGAAAGCTTCAATGAGGACATCGCTGTTTTTTCAAAACAGGTAAGTCACGACACATTAAATGTCATGGATGTATCAAATATCGCATCTGACAACTGTTCTCGTTTATATTATTTACTCGAGTTTATTTGCGGTGTATCTAAAGTACAAAAATAGCAACAATCATATATAATTTATTGAGAATATTAACTGTAGATAGAGAGGAAAATTTATATATAGAAATGACAGTATGTTCTAAATAGCTCCATAAATAACACAAAAGTTGTGCGAGAAATCCTTATATAATAAAATGCTCGTAAAACTTTTGCGGCGGCTGTTTCGACGAACTGTCGCGCGATTCTTCATTCGTGAGAGAATGTCTCGGAGCGATTTTCGGGCGTTCGCATGAGTCACGGAGGAGAGACGCGCGTCGTGAAACAGTAGATCGACATGACGAGAGATCGGGGCCTCGAAGACGAAGAAGAACCTTATTCGTGTGACTTATTTTTAGGATTTTTACCGTTGAGAAGACCCGGGATATACACACAGGGCCCTAGCGCTAGTAACGAGGCAGAAGACTCACTCGATCGTTCGCGCGAGCCCGCGTTTTTTTCCCTTCTCCTCTGCTTCCTATTTTTTTTTTCTTTTCCTCCAGCGCGGCTCACCTGAGGCAGGTCCCCCCAAGGACACGCGTAGGTAACCCGAGAGCTCACGGGGCCGCATGCCGTGAAACGATTTAGACCTTTTAAAACATACCATTTCGCCGTCTGCGCGCCCGGATCGCGCACGTAGATTCGCTCCGAAGGTCTCGAGAGAAGTACCGCTCGAATTCGCGTTTCCGCGTGCTTTCTACAGACATTTTGCTCCCCACAGAGAGAGAGATCCCGTCCGAATGGATAACGATGTTTTCCTGGATTACTTCGAATATTTTGCATTTCTAAAGATCACATTTTTATATCTGAATTCACTTGGAACATAATAATCTAATTTAAGAAATTAATTTAAATTAATTTACCAATTAAAAAAACTGTGTAGATATTAAATTTTTTTATGCGAAAGATTTGTCATTCAACGGAGTAACGCGGATTGAAACGATTAGTTTGAACAATAAAATTCACGCGCGCTCGTTCTTTTTACGTAATTTTCTAGAAAAAATACAACGGCACTTACGACGGCTTAAGCTGAGACGACAGAACCGGCAATAAAAATGTTATCGTGTTTGCGATGAAACGATGCAAACGAATTCAGCACATTTAGATTGAGGAATATCGGCGCTCCCCGATCTGCACCGTTACCGTCGCAGCTATACACATATTTTCATGTGGCGTTTATTATATATGCATTCGAGTCACACACCGGTACAGTAGGATTTATCGTACGATAATTAAAATTCCTAAACGAGGTAGCGCGGGAGATAACACTCTTCAGAGTGTCATTTGCAATGGAGTACAATAGATACGCGATCACGAGAAGTTTGCGATTGCCGCCAACACACACACACACACACGTCACGCGATTGCGCTCATACGTCACTAACGTTGGAAGAGAGAAAAAAATTCGTCGTCTTACATTCTAAATATAAGGCGTCAGTAACACAGTAGCAGCGGCTTTGCGCAGCGCTATGCCGAGATAACGATAACAGTTAAGCCCCGGCGCAAGGTAGGATAAAATGGTGTGTGTGTGTGTGTACATTGTTTTGTCATGTTGATGCCGAAAAGTTCCAGACGATAAAATACGCTCCAAATTTCCGGCGTATCGAGATTGCTGAGATAATCGAGTGCGTGTTGTTTTTTAATTTTTTTTCTCACGACGCAAATTTTATTTTTCAGAAAAAAAACAAGGCGCAGCAATCGCAGTTAGATTTTCGAAAATCGCGATCTTTTTTCGTGTTATTTGTTCGAGAGAAAGTTAACGTTGCGCTATTCTGGGATACCTTTTCGAAGAGAGAATCCGTTATGAAACTAACGTGACATTTGCATCTTAATATAATGCCGCACCATATAAGGTGCATTTCAAAGTGCGCGTACCGACAAAAAAAAAAAGTTTCTAACTATGGAACATACATACATACGATGTTTTCTCGCGATGACGCCGCCTCTTCTTTCGCGGATAACTTATCTACTTTCTCTTTTAGTTAGTTGTCAGTCGTAATTAAATCGTAGTCCGAAAAATTGACAGTCAAATAATAGTTTTCCGCGTATTCAACTTTAATGATTTCAATAATAATAGTGAACAAAACAAGTGAACGAATAACGAAAAGAAGTGGAGTGTTGAGAAATGTTATTTTTATTTTATCTTTGAGAGTGCGTGTAAAGTCATTGTTTAAACGGAAAATCTTGACTACTCGAGATATTTACATTCGATTTATTGATACTCGATTGTTGTCTCAATCAGATACTCTCATGTTCTTTTACGAGTAAATTTTTGGGTGCTTATCAACGTGAGGATTCTACAACAGGAAAGTTGTTTTGAATTAAATATTATTACGATATTTTATATTGTGATATTTTCAGATCTGAGTTTTTCACGGGACGCAAAAAAAAATTTCCAAAGATTGTTAAAATTATTTGCTTTTGGTCAGTGTTAACAAATAGGAAATATGGATAGTAGTACGCGTTTAGTAAACTAGAATTAGCTTTACGTGTTTTTCTTTTAACGTTCAGGTATTCCATGTTTTCTGTGATGTTTTCCGCTTGCAGGCTAAATATTATGTACTTTACGTACATACGTATCGATGCATAGACTCGGTCATAGTTGTTGATATCGTGTTGGCCTGTGCATAAAACTCGGTCAACCTCGTATTTTAACTTACATTAGCCATACAATTGATCCCTTCCTTCTCTCTCTCTCTCTCTCTCTTGTGCCTGCACGCTCGGATGTCAATAAAATCGCATATCTGAAATTCGCGACTAACGGCGGCTTAACGCGACACAGAAGGCCGTTCGCGCGTCCACCGTCGCATACGTGTTCGCGTTAATTCCGAGATTACGACCGCGTACCGGAGTAGATAAACAAATTATGTTCGGCGGATAATAGTCTCCGCGCGTTCGCGAGTCTTCTCTCGCTCTCTCTTTTTCTCTCTTCTCTCTCTCTTTCGATTATACCCGCATGCCGATACAAAGTCACGTGCGCCTCGTGGATGGATTTTTGTTTGCGCGTTAATTGCGCATACGAGCGATTGCGCTAATTCGAGGTCAAATGTGTATTTAGCTATTGAATTAAATTCGGCATTTATTGGTCGTTACCTCTGTAATCATTTGTGACTTCTTTCTTGGAGAACGTGCCGACTCGTATCGTTCACTTCGTATTAACGAAGCATCGATATTCAAGCAGGCATCGGCCTTTGAAGACCGCGTCACTAGGCGCGCGTAGGTCTCTCACACGTGACGATGTACATCGGCAGATAAGCAGGTGACAATCCTCTTGCGGCGGTTTTTGAGGCGTGCCGTGCGAGACGTGCCCTCGTACCCTCTCACCATAGCTTCCCCTCTCTTTACCACCCCGCGTATATAAGGTACGTACCGCCGCGGCGATAGGGCTGTACGACAAAAGGGCCGCACGCTGTGCGCGGGATTATTTTGCGTTTCGTTGCGTGCGGTGCCATGCGTGCCGTGCATGCACGCATGCGCCATGGCCGCCGCAAACGAAACGCATGCGCGATCTTCAGTCGGGGCCCGACTACAGCGGTCGCCGAGTCGTGAGAAGCGCCGAAGCGTGGAGAGTCGAGCCGGCGATGGCAGCGGGAAGGCTAGAGGGGCGTTGAGAAGGGTACGGATGAACGAGAGAAAGAGAGAGAAAGAAGGGAGGAGGGAGGTAGAGAGAGCTGCTCATTTTCTGCCATTGTAAATTGATCTATTCAATGGGTCCACTATTATCCCCCCCTGTGGTCCACGCATCGTGTGCCCTATGGGGGCCACGATGTTCCAGTCTTCCGTGCCCTCCTTCTGCCCTTCTGTGTTCGTTCTCCTCTTCCTCCCCTCGCGCTCGCTATGAACCTAACGTTCTTCTTTCTCTTCCCTGATTTGCGCGCGCACTTCTTCGACGTCGTTGCCCGGCTGCAACGTGCCATCGGTCGTACCCTGCTGCGCCGCGTTGCACCGTGCCTTTGTTGTGCCCTTTTTTTTCACCCGCCAAAAGAGGCATCTCGTTTTTTTTTCCGCGATCATCGTCGGCGATCGCTTCGAGAAATTCACTCGCGCTTCATCGCCTCGCGAACGTGCATGACGCCCGGTAAATCTGGCTAGTAAAATAAGCGTTGGAATTTTTTTGAATAACTAGTATTTTATTTTTTTGTGTAATTTTATCACATAAAATAGTTTCGATACAAATTGCTTGTTACAAATTGTACAATTGTAATTGTGCGCACATTTTGTTACGCGCAATTCGTTCGCGCGAAATTAATTTTCTTTGACGAATTTAATCGTTTACGCACCGCAAAATACGACTGCGATATATCGCTGCTATTAGCCACGAGCGAAACGTTTTCCCCGGTAGTGTAATTGCGTTTTGGACAATGAGTTAAAATTGCCAAAGCGTTGAACGCAGCGACGTGGGCGCGCGTGCAGTCGTCGCGATGTCACGATTCTCTGTTATACCCACACGAGCACACGGAGAGATCTGAGAAGGATCCCTATCGGGATTTATTGGTACAATTAGGATGCACCTCCGGGAGCATTAAACCCTCATAAAGCGCCACCCCCATGCTGATGCGCTGCTTAATGGCGACCACGTGACAAACTCGTTCCTATTCGAATGCTAGCCGTTCGTTCTTTCGTCTCCGACATTCGTTCACTTTCCTCCGCGCTTAAAGTACGTATTTCGAAATATCAAGTTATTAAATACAAATTTTTACGCATAAAATATACCATAGAAATTGGTTTTTTCTTTTTAAATGTGATTTACATAAATGTTATTTGGAAAAGTCCAATATATATCTCGCGCCACTGATTAACTGAACTGATTAAAGACGCGTGTTGATACTCCAAAGAGTTAACGAGCCGTTACGAGAACCGATGCACGATCAAGGTGCCTCGATTTTAACGGAGACTCGAGGCCCAATTAACGAAACGAAACCCACGCAAGAAACCGCGTAAGGCTCGCTGTTGCGGATACGTCGCGCTTGGACCGGTTTTCCGGTCTTTCTGACGTCATATCGCGATGTCATCGGCAAATTAGGCTACAACTCTAGTGGTCATCTCACTGTAGTAATGACGCAGCAAATTTTCAATTAAAAACTTGACCACATATCAATAACTGGTAGCACACAAGAAACCGTTGAATTCTAAAAGAACTTGATTTGTTGAAGTAACTTTCTTTATGGTTTTCGAAATTGTAAGAAATTCAATTTTTTGTATAAGTTACTTTTCTTAACAAAAAAACTCAGTTTTGTCGTATATTTTCTGATCGGACACGGTTCTTCTTCGATTGCAGCATGAAAACACAATGACCGTCTGTGGCATTTCTAGAAGATTATCGTCATAATTTTTTTTGGTATATGAATTACTTTTAAGCGTGAAAAATTTAACCACCAGGAGGTTTATTGCTTATACCGTAAAGGTTTTCATTATTTTACAAAAAAAAGAAATAGACTTGCATTTTCTGTCTTGCCAATTGTTCATTTGTCGTTTTTATACCATATAAGGACAAATAGATTCAAGGAAGTCAGCAAATTTTCTCTTTTTAGTTTGAAGGACGCAAGTTTTGTACAACACATGAAAGCGGAAAACACAGGGTTTTCTTTCACCTAATATCTTTACCGTAACGGTAATATCCTTTACTGCATAAGAAAAAAATCGATTCTGACATTTCTTTATATTGTAAGCTATAACTTACGTAGCCTATAACTATTCTTTCTCCGGAGGACGTGAAAATTTGGAAAACATTACACTAGTTTTCTCTGTATTGAGCCGAATTCGATTCGATTGTTTTTTACTATAATTGCGTGCTTCCTGCATCTTTGTTTGTCGTCTGGGTTTTTGTTAATGTGTAGAACAAAGTGTGTGTATTTTTTTTAGACATTCTGTGAAATGAATGACATCCTAACAACAAACTGTATTGAGAAAAGTAAATAGAAGAAGTAAGTGAAAAAATTGTCGCATTTCGAAAGACGATTATATTTCGACCTGCACGATGGCAATGTTGGGAAAAAAGGGTTGCAAAGGGTTCGTGGGGGCGGCAGCGCGACACAGAGACAAGAGCAGCAGTAGCAGCAGCAGCAGCAGCAGCCTCCAAAAGCAGCTGCTTCGTATATCTCTCGGCAGGATCGGCGCACACGAAAACCTTAACACGTACCACGTACGCAGTACGTGTGGCTTACGCGTCCCTCTCTCTCTCTCTCCCTCCATGTGGCGCTCATACGTGTGCACATACGAGATCGTCCCGAGCAGACACCCTGAATGCCGGAACGACGAGAGCATTCTCTAAATATTATCGCACAATATTTTTACCGCCTCCGCCGCGGCGGCGGAGAGTTATATGCGCCCACCCGACAGCCAGCAAATGCTGACGTTTCTATACGCATCTATCGATGTTTGTTTTTACATCGAACATATTTCCTCGGCTCGATTTCCTCCGCCATCGCGCGATGATATCACCAATTTTCCTTTTACGGGAACAATATATATAAATCTTTTCTTACACGGGTATTATTGTATATATTTATTTATACAACTGAATTCTACTTATAAACAAGAGAGAGAAATGAATAGAAAGACAGAGAATATATCGCGTGACCAGTGCGGAATGTAAACGCTCGAAAAATGTTCAACATTTTCTCAACATTATTTTCCTTTGAATACCTGATACTTTTTACAAGACTAATCCTTTCAGACGGTCCTTTTTACGTCAGCACGTGTTAGTAACGTGTTTATCGTTTTGGGGAAAAACAGTGCAGCGAAAAGAATCAACGGCAAATTGTTTGGAGAAAAGGAGAGAAAGGGTAGTGAAATGGGACGAAGGAAATCATGGGCAGAAAACAGAAACGGGCTGCTTACAATTTGTAATCTTGCCTACCTGCGTGGCGCTAAACCGCCGCGCTCACGGGGATCGTCGAAAAAGCGCGACGACAGAGCCGTGCAAGAACTAGTCCTCCCCTACGAACAGTTGACAGTATTTTTGTCGCGCGAGACGCCTTCATTACCTACACACTGGAGAGCTGTCGAGGACTCCCATTCAGAATTCCGGCTCATGAATACGCGCTCTTGCCTGGGAATTCGTGCGTGCGGACAATATTTCATTATCCGATCTTTTTCTTTCGTAGAAGAGCGACGCTCCCGACTGAATCTCACGTTTCTTGACTCTTTAGTTACCTAACGGTGTAAGAGAAGTCATTCTCCATTCGAAGAAGCTTTATTGTGCTCTTTTAGAAACGGTTAATGTATTCGCACACCCGCTGAAAAAAATAATTTCCAAGACACACATTGTCCAATTCGTATAATATCGCGTATGTTCTAAGTTTATGATGAAAAGAAGAAATTCAAGTAAATACAGACTTTTAAGAAATACTTTTTTGTCTAGAAAACAAAAACGAGAATAAATTTTTTAAGGAAATTGTTTACATTAATAAGACATTTGGAATAAAAAAAGTAAACGAGAATTAGCTCAGGAATAAAGAATGTATTCGTCCCTTAATTAATTTATTCTAATGTAACCGGCGTTCTTTTTTCTCAGCAACAAAAATAATTGGCCCCATAGGGAGTTAACGATATCGCGGAACATCTAATCTGACGGTTCGATCTCACGTCGGAAAGCCACTGACTCCGCCAGTCTCGTGGATTCCACGGGGATCAAACAGCACTGCGCGCTCCAACGAGATTTGTTACGCGCTTCTTTTTTTTTTTTTTGGTTTTTTGTTTTTTAACCACGTGTATATATTTCGACGAAATACGCTCGAGAGAGTCCGAGTGCCAATTTACAAGTAGTTTTGTTTCCATTGTGATCGGGTGCTAGCGGCGCCATGAAAATGTCTGAGAATCCCCGACGCTTCCTCCATCGCGCTGTCTGCCTTCTCGATTTGCCCGCCGGAATTCCATCGCGTTCCCCGACGCGTTTCCGTTTCTGTACGTACGAATTGAACAGTGGGGGTCCAATTAAGAGGAAGCACGCGAAGGAAATCGCTTAGAGAAAGAGGTGGGAAGGGAATTGCGAGGGGGGGGGGGCTATAAGGGAAAGGGAACGAAAGGTGGATGTGTGGCGCGCCGGGAGTCTATCTGTATTCGTACATATATCTTTCTCTCTCTTTCTCCTTCTCTATGTATATACATATATGTATGTTACACCGCGATACGATCATCCATGTAGCTTTAATACCGCAATTATGTTGGGTCCAATTATTAACGCTCTTACATACGTGTGTGTGTCTTGTGTGTTACAGATCAGACAAGAGAAACCTTACTATATTGCGGATCCGGAGGTGGACTCGCTGGTGAGTATTTCCTTATTTGCACGCCTCTATATACGTGCTCTCTACGATATCGCTTATCTGACGCGCATACGTAATTTCGTCCGACTCTCGGACACGTATCGGACTCGCTTAATCGCTCAATTTCCTTCCGAGATCGCGTTTGCGCCTCGCGCACGAAGACGGTTTCGAACACGATTCTCTCGCGAAACGTCGCTCATTCCTTCGCTTCGGAATGTATCGACGCTTAATTATGGAACCAATTAAACTGAGAAAAAAGGATGCTCCTCGCGAGCGAGCGGATCGCGAGACCGCGTTATCCGATCTAGCGGCGCGTAAATAGCGAAGAGAAGAAGTCTCTCGTTTCGGACGCGTTTCGTCTTCTCTGTGTGTGACGGCGCGCGCCTAATCGCTCAATTTCATCGGACGATCGCCCGTCGAGATACCCAAATACGCTCGGCCGACTTCAACGACGAAATAACGAGCTAGGAAGTAAGGTAACGACGTGCCAAGTCAGCGCCGTTGCGCTCCGCGCTCGTTTTTTTTTCTCCCACAGAGAGTGTAATAATTAACAGTATAGCGGTTATCGCATTACACGTGTTTCCATCCTATTCCGGTCGAAACTTACGGATCCGAAAATTTACGGGTACATCTGTGTGATATTTGGACGATAAAGCAAAGCGTTTCCAGTGACCAGAACAAATTACCGCGTGTTATAGTCCTCGGCGAGTTTTTCAATAATGGTCGAAATCGTATAATTATTACGTATCTTTCGTGTTCGTTAACAGATCGAAAACTGTGTAGTTTTATTTTTTACCGCCATATAAATAATGCAACGTGACAGTTGAGCTCGGTGGATACACCGGAAGACTGATGACACTTTTACGTAATTCATATGATAATTATTAGACGTACGTGTAACACACACACACGCACGCGCGCGCGCGACATCGTTTTTTACGATATTGTTTTCCCGGACGTGTTGGCGGTTCGAGGTTTCGACGGGACCGTCGAAAAGTACGGAGGAAGAAATATTTTAGGCGACCCTCCGCGCTCTCCGAGATCGAGATAACCGGGTGGAGTGGGCTTTTTAAATAACTCCGAGTGTGTATTTCTCGTCGGGCGAGAAAGCGCGTACATGTGTCCTTAACGTGATGTCAGGACAACTTTGAACTAAACTCGTCACTACGACATTCGTCAAGCAACCTTTTTTATTTTCGAAAGTTGTTTCTAGTATTTTATACAGTTTTTCATCGGGATTTTTGTTCAATTTTTGCGAGAGTTTTTCCACAATAATAAAATAATTGAGTTTTAATAGAAACGTGTCACTTGATAAGAAAATTGTGATTACATTGTTTGGGATCATCAGTCATCAGAAATTTTGAATATTTTAGGGACTATTTGTCAAAAAATAATGTCTGTGCGCGCGTGAAATATTATTCTTCAAAATTATCAAAACTTTTCTCGACGATTTTCTTCGTCGCTTTCAACAAGTTTTATCTGAACGTAAATAAGCGTGATGTGTGTATATTTCTCGAAGTCAACAAGCTGAGTTAATGCCAAACTGCTGTACGCTTAATTCGAATTTTTGATAGACGGAAGAAAGAGGGAAGCAAGCGTGGTGACACGGCGAATACATTTCGTCGACGTTGTTCGCGCACTGTTGCTCGCAATTTTTCGAAATGTCACGTCCGTTACCCCTGAGCCTGTCACGACCGCATCGAGTCGCAAATATTCGCGCAAGGTGACATTGCGGCTCTCACCACCGTTGTCACACGATCATTTTGTCGTCAGATTCTATTTAAACACCCGGAACACACAGAAATGCAGAAATCTTGTAACTGAAAATAATGTTAATTTAATATCACATAATACTAAGTAAACAAAACATAACGTATGAAATAACAACTACAAAATACATTGCTCTTGTGGAAATTTCTACTTCCTAACTTTTAACCGAAATATTATATAAATCTCGTAAAATTAAAACTCGTGGATTTGTATTTTGACTTCGGATTGTAGGGGATCGAAAGTATCATCGGCATCCGGGACTCGGTTGTCCTTCGCGTCGATCCATGCGCCATAATCTCTCCAATATACATTTGCAAAACGTCACTCCTGACAGGTGTTACGGATAGTAAATCGAGAGAATTAAATGGGCTCGGCGAAGAAAAATTTTCGAATGGTCTACTACGCTACTATTGCCAATCGCGACGCGACGTCAGGAAAAACGGCTCTTCAGGGCTGGTGCATTCGTCGTTGCGCTTGTACGCCGTCGGCGCAGTCGCCGTTGCGTAGTCGCTTACCGGTTAGCCGTAGAAAGAGCAGCGAAAGGTGGCGTGGCTTCATTACGTCCGTGGCAAATCGCAATCTACGAGCAATGAGCTTCTATCGTAAAGAAGAGGGCAACGTAACGTTCGCAGTTTTTGCGCGCCTCGTCCGTCTCTCCATCCCCTTTTCTCTCTTCCATCTTTTCGATTCTTCCTCTTCCTCCTCTCGGCACTCTCGGCTTCTTTTCCTCTCGTCAGTTCTTTTCTTCCTCTCTCATCGTCCGGCCTTTCTTTCTTCTATCGTGTTCTCTATCTCCGGGAACGCCAATCGAGCGGTGTTTTTTGCCGATAATTTCGCAGAACGGAAAAGTCACCGAGTGAGATTGCTTTCCGAGCCGCCGATTCTCGAGAATCAGCAATATTCTGCCGATTCCTATGTCGGCAGCGTGACGAAGAGAGAACGTGTTGTGACGATTCTTTCTTCTTTCCGCCATTTCCATTACGCAGAACGAGTGCGAAAGATCTTCAGGTATAGGAAAATACCCGGGGCACACATTGTTGTGATCATTTCTTGCGGCAAAAATGCGAAATTCCAACGTAAGAAAAGGTCGAACCTTCTGCGCAAGAATACGCCATTGACTAATACCGACAAAGTAAAAACAGACAAGACTACAAACGTCGTAACTAAACATGCAGACTATAGATATAAGGAAGTGACTTCAAAGACTGACGATTTTCTTCGATTCTTTTTGAGAAGTTTTCTCACAGGGAAGGGGAATATATACAAAATATACAAAGCATATCTTTTTTTGTAAAAATCTTAAGTTGAGTGCTACATTCACGAGAGAATCTTTTTTAGCAACATTCGAAGATGCTCTTAGAGCTCCGTCTCGCGTGCGTTTCGGTCGCGAAAAATTTCCTGAAGAAGCTAAATGGAAAAACCGCACGCGCGGAGGAGACACCACGTGAGACACCGCGTTTTAGCTTGTCGGTACGAAAAGGGTAAGGAAAGACGGGACCGAGGTCGCGTCATCTTTCGCGCATAGCGTAAGGTGGCAAAGCGAGCAACGCGAACGAGTCGACGGGGCCACAAAACTGCGCGCGAGAGGAAGCCGTCTGTGTGCAACGAAGAACGCAGAAGAGTGAAGAGAACGAAGAGGAGGTAGAAGTGGAGGGTCAACCCTCCTCGTACACGCGCTTAAATAATATTCCCATTAGCATAAGCGAGAAATGAGCCAATGAGATGCTAATTGCCGGTCTTGCGTTTGGAGAATAATTATTATTGCGAGGGCATTCTACTCTCTTTTTTTCCCCTCCGGTCAGTCGTTGGACCTGTCTGCGTGATTTACTTGAGGTGCGCCTCATGTACGCCTGAACGCGGCAAGAAGCAACATTAACTCGGTTATTAATTTTTCAGATATATTATAATTGTGGTGCGAGCGTTGTATATTTCGTTGTATTCGTTTGTTGTTTCGCGCGCAATTCGCGAATTCGCAATTTTGCGCGGAAAGTACGCGTCACATCATCAGTTTCGAATCAGTTTTGGATTATTGCATGTAGATACGCGATATCGCGCGAGGCGAAACGTTTTCTTATCGCGGAATTAATGTCAGGCTAGACATCGCGTCAATATATATCGCGCCGCAAATGTCAAAATATGCGCGCTTTCTCTCTCTCTCTTTTTTGTTTTCGCAAAATTGCCCGCAATCTAAATCATTCGTTGAAGCGCCGTTGTTTCCACCAGCGCGATATAAAATACATGACGGTTTTACATATTGCGTCAAATTTATTTTACATTTATTTGCATCCAAGATTTTTTTTTATTGCCGGTCGTGTAGAGGAAATTTTTAAACCGCCACGCACGTACACGTTATATATGAATTTCATCGTATATATTTCAAGGTACAAAATGTTCCGTGATAAAAAAATTCAGGGGTATCATTAATCAATGGAATTTTGGTCTCGGCAGACGAACGCTCGCGCGGTCGAAACACGTCACGTTTCATAAAATATTTTACGGTCTGTAATTTCTAAATCAAATATAGCAAAGCACATTAATAGTATACAAATAATTCTGTCTCTTTCTCTCTTCTCTCTCTTTCTACACAGTTTACGTTCGTGTTTCATTATTTAACAAAATTACATAGATCTTTCGCGCAGTTATAGAACTACAATCGCATAATTTATTTCATTGCGTGTCGGCGGAAAGATTACACAAAATTGCACAGAAGAATATACTTTAAGTTGGTGTATGAAATTACAGTAACGGGGATAGAGTCAAGAACACGTATATATATACGCGACGCGAGTAGTAGTACAAGAAACGGCGAGTGAAACCTTCGGCATCCTTTTCGCCGCGTATGCGTGTCGTCGCGCCGTCAGCACGCGATTAGCGCGCGTGTTTCCCAAGGCTCGGTTGCTGCGGGCAACATTATCGCCGATTATTGCAATTTTGTTACAACCTCCGTCGTCTCGCTGCGCCACGGCCATCGATACTTAGAAGATCGTCGACCGTCAGCAACGCGACTTTCTCGCGATTTTCGTTTGGATAATTAGAGAGAGAGAGAAAGAAATAGAGAATATGTCGACATCAGTGTCCGTTGATTGAATCACGTTAATTCATTATTTAATATTCGGCTTGCGCGCTCTCTCTCTTTCTCTCTCTCTCTCTCTTGACCATTTGCGTATGAATCTTTTAGCGCTAATCCTAACGAGGTGAGGACCAATGAAAGAAGCAATCGTAATCGCTTGGTTAGCGTCTTACGGCCGCGGTGCTTGCGCGCGGTCAACATTGCGTTTGCATTTCGGACACATGCCGGTGTAATCGGCACGAGTATTCCGTCCGAGTATCGAGCATTCCACGAGTCTCTGCGCCTCGCAGGAGACATCGTGGTATTTTTCTCTGAAACTCCTCGCACCTCTACCCCCTTCTCTTCTCCGACGCGCACAAGCATGGCGCTGATAAAACCAGCGGATAAACACCGGATAAACACCGCCGGAACGCACCATTCGGTTTTTTACTTCTCCTCGACAGAAAATATGTTGTTCTTATCTTCGTTTCGTGTAGCCCGAGAAGTCGAGAAACAGGCGTGCCTCCCAACTGACGGACAAAAAGAGATATTTATCTGGTCCCCGCGCCGAGGAGGTTCAGAAACGTATGCAAGTACTCGGTTTCTTCCGCCGCCCACGCCAGGATCGTCTCACGCTGGTGGCGATATTATATCCTTGAGTGCCGTGACGTTCCTTTTTTTTTTGCCGCGGCAGTTCGTGAATTAGGAATAAAAGAACCCCGAGTTCGGACAACGAGCGGTGTGACGGGACGGGGGTCCGAGTGTCCCGCAGAGACTCTCGAAAGGAAAACCACGGATAGGACCGAGAGAGAGAGAGGAGAGCGAAAACCGTGGCGAATGTGTAAAGTATAATGTAACTGAAGGACTGCCGGATGCAACCACTCGGGTGGTCTTTTATGCATCGGTCCTTCAAACCGATGCGTGTTCACATTCGTGGCCTTGAGCATCTTTTGTAACCCAATTGTTTTTTAAATAAAAAAGTAACTCTTGGCAATAATTTTTTTTAAGAGACTCAAGACTTTTATCCATAATTCTCGTGCAAGTACATGTTTTACTGCATACGCGCGTATGTCAACCACATTACATCGATAAATCGAAGGTTTTAGCAAAGTAAAAATTTTAAGGGAATTAAATACATACGTTAGTTTTTCAAGTATAAATTCGAGTAGCTATTGTGATTGATTATGACGTAGTTTTCATCAATTATCTCGAGTCAGATATCTAGTATCAGCATTGATGACACCTATTATTCATCTTGTCACAATCGCGATGAGATTAAAATTCGTAGATAAGTCGCTCGCTCAGATAGAAAAAACAGAAGCCACATTTCGACTCGAGTTTATATACGACAAAAGTATTTGATTAACGTTGCGCGACCGTTTAAATCGGGCGTCGATTATCGGTCGCTCGTAAAATGCACGTCAAATATTTAAGCAAGTCACGGCGCACACGTCATCGTCGGATGCCGCGAGAGAGATGGAATCGCGTGTCGTCTAATAATTTCGGCACGTTGAAGCGCGGCTACGAATTAATTAGGCGCGCGCGAGCGAGCACACATGAAGAGCGACAAGGCGAAATGCGGAATGAAACACCGCCTTGCAAAATTACGAGCGCGATGTGCATATACGCGCTCTTATCGGCGAGGGGTCATCGCGTATCAATATTCAAACTGATTAAACTTCGACATGTTCGTATATCTGTGCACTGGATATCCGATAAGAGCGAACAAACATACGCGGAATCCCGAGCACGTGCTCGAACAAACGCGAAACACTTTAAACAGCTTGCGCTTATTCGCGCTCGCTCGCAAGAGAAGTTGTGCGCGCTCGTTAAGTCTGCTACCGCTCGTAAATACCGCAAATGTTTTATTTATACGGCGTGTATTCCGCGGCAGAAATTGATTTTATAATTTCCACATCGGGCAGTAATTAGCGGCGCGGCGTCGTCGACGATGCGTAACGGTTGAAACAAAAAAAAAAGACATTGTGCCCGACGAAATGGATTTCCCGAGTAACGAAACGGCGCGGATGATACGGCGCTTACAGCTCCGTTCGGTGATTATTCCAAGAAAATGAGAGGCATGCACAGGACTAACGAGAAGGACGAGCAATCTGCGCGAGCCGATCAGGCGACGATCAAGGGCGCATAAAATAATTCCCCCGAGTCGAGCGAGTGGCCGTTTCAGTGGTCGCGAAGACGTCCCATGGCGTGCGTGCGTCGGGCCTACCTTCCGTGGCGCGCGTTTTACTCACGAGTTTATGTCGCCCCGGTGTGGAAGCGACGACGAGGAAAAGAAAAAAATAAAAAACAGCAAACGAACACACAGCGCTTCTTCTGCCGGCTCGTTAAGACGCTTGATATGTAGTCGAAAATATTCACAAAAATGCAGGTGCGATCGAGGCTCGTATTTTTTTCTTCCGGCAGCGTATCGATGGTGCTTAAATTTTCAATGATGATTATAAACGCAGAAAATCATAATTATCTGTAGATAACGTGATATTTGTTTGATTACGTCAGTTTTTGTTTTTTTTTAAGTTGAATACGTAGATATACGTACCTTGTAATATTTAAAGATTCCGAAAGAAATTTTGTTCTATTAATTATTTTTATATTACGTTCGCACGAGTTGCTTCAAGATCTTTTTGGTGATTTTTTAAATCGTTATTCTGTTTATATGCGTATAAAGAATAACGCAAGCAGAAGAATATTTGGAGTAATATAAGTGGTTAGATCGTGTGTGCTCTTCAGATTTCGGGATATTATTTGCCGCTAACATGTTTTTGGCTCCGTGTTTCGATTTTCTCGTCTCGCAACTGGCGAGAGACCGGAGTCAGCGGCCGAGGAATCACGCGACGCGCCCTTTCTTCGTTTTTCTTCGTTTCCTCCGTTTATCCGGGCGCCCGTAGTGGTTCCTCAGGTCGTTTCGTGGTTTCTTCTTTGCCACACGCGCCTTTATACATATATACATACACCATCGGGCCTTCTTTCTATATGAGACTTTGGGCTTGGGGTTATATTACGGCGGGCTAGACCTCTCTCTTTCTCTCTTACCTTCTCTTTCCTCTCTTCGAAGCCCCGTGACTTTGCGCCGAGTCGCCGGGACTATAAATCTCCGGCTATTAAGACGGTAGTCCGCCGTTTTGATGGCCCGTGCCAGGACGCACTATCATCTTAATACCGCGTTACGTGCACGTGCGAGATGCCCGAAGTGCTTGCGCTCTACATAAACGTCCTGTGGAGACGTCCTGATCGGTTGTTAGTGCCACTGCTATTAATACTTCGAGTGCAAATATAGTTTGCTGATTCGAATTTGAATCAAATCTAAAAAAAAAGAAAAATTAATATATGATACGAACGACGATGTACGTGTTGTATTGTACACCTTTTTCGTTTATGTGAAAAAAGTTCAATAGTACCTCCTCTCTCTCTGTTTCTCTCTCTCTCTCTTTCTAAATTTTTTAACGATAGCAAAGTTTGTTCTGCCTTGTTGTGAACGTTCTTTAAAATAATATTTCTTTTAAAATAATATTAGCAATACCGATAATCGAGAGGACACGGCGCACGGCCACCTACCGGAACTACAAGTAGGCGCGGCGTGTTTGTGGTTGACAAGTATCACACGATTTAACAATGTTTAAATATTGTCGCTTCGAGTGTCTTCGTGCGTTTCGAGCGCGCGGCCAGGTCGGTAGATAAACGGTCCCTTGCTTGCATAGCGCTCTCGACTACCACGTCGTATCGTCGGTTGTTCACCTTACCTCTTCGCATACACGCATCGGAACATGGAAGAATGGTGTCTCTCGCGTAAACCGAAATATGAATATTTTTCGTAATTTTCGTGACTGAATATACGCGCGGCGTTTTTGTCGCGCGTATTTTCCTATACTATATCAACTACAAATAATCGACACTTCAATGCTGCTTTTATTTACTTCAATAAATAAAGCTTATATCATGGAAAAAATGTTGCGCGCGATAGACGCTGCGTCTGGACATGGTTGCGAATGAGTAAGTCGCGCGGACACGATCGTGCGACATCGGCAGATTGAAAATTAATTACCGCGCGGGTCGGCGGGTGAGACGTCGTCGCTGGCGATAATGCTCGGCGGAATTTTTTTTCGCGGGGTTTAACGCCGAGCACGCACGAGGCGATAATGAAACCGATTGAAACGTCGCGAAACGGTAATCTGCGCGGCTGGTAGTCGACACAGAGAGACACGATGACGAGAGGAACGGAGAGAGACTGGACCGTAATCTGAGGGAAGAGAAGAGTGAGAGGAACGTTCTCTTGCCTCGTAAATCACTGGACATCGATAAGAGTCGTCGCGGCGTCCGCGCGATGTTCCTCGTTAATAATTGATACAATTAACGGCCATTCATTAGAGTCGCTCGCATGTATGCAGGCACAGCAAACGTCGACGCACGCACACACACGCTCTCTCTCTCTTTCGTGACGCTATTTACATCGCGTTCTGCCGATCTGTCTTTGCTCAATATTGCGACGCGCGTTTCGCGTCTGTGCGTTGCGATTGTCAAGCGAATTTTGACGCTCACCTTTGAACGTCAATCTAAAATTTACAGTTGTGCGTCAATACAAGTCGCGTCACTTTGCTCGCTCGTGATTTCATCTCTCGCATCTGCGAGATCGTGTGCCTGGATTCGATTAAAATCGACCAGAGCGAGAGTATTTCTACGGCAAATTGCAATTTCATACCCGTTCTCGCGGCGTGCCGTTTATGTACTCGCCGCGTGAGACTCGACCGGCGGCGTATTACCGCGAGACATGACAGTCTCGCGGGAATCGACGCGGTTTCACTAACAGCTTTACGCGCCCCTGTAAGATTATTAGATTGCTCGTTTTTTTTCTTTTTTTTCTGGAGAATCTTCGACGAAATAACCGCGGTAACCGCTTCTCTCGAGTTCTTCTCGCGCGAAGAGTCATCTTTATTTATTCGCGCGCGATTTGTCGCGCGTTCTTTGGTTTCCCATATCTTTTCCGCGTTAGCGATCGTCTTTTCTCCATTCCGCGTTTTCTCTACGCTCGGTTTTCCTATCCGAATGTGATGCTTGCATTTCTCCGCGCGCGCACACGTGACTCTGAAAAGCGAACGTCGTGTAAACCTACAGAAGGTGCGAGGTGCTCGTTAATTAATTAGGTATGTCGAATCGATAACGATGCCTCTCGTCGACGCGGCCACGTTTATACATATGTATTACGACTTTATGAATTTCTTCTCGCGAGTAAGTGCCCGGGCCGCGTCGCCCACCAGTCGACCATTTGCTCTTTTTCGCTCCTTCTCTCTCTCTCTCTCTTTATATCTCTGGCGATCTCTTCGCCCTTTTGGTGGTCTCTCACTTTCGCTCGCCGGCAGCCATCTCGTTTCTTTTTTCCGCGCGCGCGCACGCGCGCACACACGTATACGCAGACTAATTAATATGATCTGAAGCCCATCTGCCCGGCACAAGGTTCACCTATGTGCTGCGGGTATCGACCTGGCTATCGCAATGTAACGATCTCATCAAGGCCGAATCACGGTCTTCATCGTACTTCGCTCGAAAGTGTTGAAAACGAGCGGTGCATTTACGCGCGAAGATTTATGCCCGAGAGCGGCCGAGATCGAATTTAATTCTCTCAAAAATTGCCTCAATCAATTATAAGATGCTAATCGCGACGCTTTAACGAACCGCGGAACGGATTGACCCGCCTGAAATTTTTATATGTCGTTTCTTTAGCCTTGATAACCGCGCGGCTTCATAACCAAGGAATTTACATTTATATTAATAATGACAGTTATGTGTGCGCGGTTTTATAAGAAAAACGATCGGAAGAACAACACACGGAGAGGGGGGAGAGAGAGAGAGAATTACACTGTTTAATACACACAGACGCGCGTGTAATGAAATCGATTGGCGCAAAAGTGGGACATTGCACGCCCGCATTTACATCATTGACGGCATCCAATTAATTTTGTCAATTTAAAGAGATGCATAAATTAATTGACAACTCTCCGGCAACAAGTGCGCGCGCATTCTTCATTATTAATCGTAAAAAATAACGACGAGGACAAATCTTGTCTCTCTGTTCGATAAGTAGATACTCCGTCATCTTTCGCGTGCTATAAATTTAAATCTTGCAAATTATTAATTTTTGTTGATCTTTATTGGAGAGAGAGAGAGAGAGAGAGAAAAAAACTCAGATTGATGTTTGTAGTTTTTGGTACTGACAGATTTCACGAGTTTCTTCATAATTCACGACGAACATGGTGGTCCCCGGGCTCTATCCGCAAAATATCCACAAGTGCGTAAGTACTCGCCAGACGTTCGCAGCATCCGCGAGGCGCGAAGCCCCGACGCAACGCTCTCATTTAACGCTCGTACGTGAGCATCGCGTATCTCGCGCATATATCACGCGTTCGTCGGCGATGCAGCATGCATCGCGCGTCACGGTGCAGTGGCGCTCGAGTGGAAGCGAACGGGGAAGAGAAGGCGGAGGAAAAAAAAAGGAAGGAGCCGCGCACACGCTGATGAAGGAACGAAAGAGAGCGAGAGGGGCTTCTCCCGAAGTGGGGGCACCCTTCGTCGCCGGGCGTTGCTTCCGACTGCGTCGTCCCTGTCGGCTTATAAATAACACCATCTCCCTGTTTCTTCGTGCGTTTCTCAGTTTTTCTTCTCTGCCTCCGCTTCTTCTTCCTTCTCCGAGCTCGGGACCCTTCCTCGCCTCTCCTGCTATGCGAGATACTCGACCGCTCTCGCAAGCCTAATTAATAACACGTGATGAGCGATCGTGGCAAAACCTCCCGAGCCGAAAGATCGCGGGCGAGGGGAGCCGGCGAGAAAATGCGAGAGTGAGTGAGTGACGGGAGACGTGATCTGGACTAGACATCGCGAGTAGTTTCACATCGCGCGACAGCTAGACGCACAAACGTGCTGTTGTTGAAGCTGTCTAGCTACTGAAACGATAATGAAGACAGTATTTATGTGTGTTTTGACGACACAAATATTTCCGTGTAATTAGTATCAAGAAAAAAAAAATACGACGGAATCAGTCGATCGATCACAGCTGATAATAATTGATTATTATAGATGAGATAATTTATCACATCTAAATTGGAGTAAATAGAGTAAAAGAGGCGTAAACGTAATCCTTTTTTTTTGTTTTAAAAAAATTTATTTTTCTTGCTTTTGTTTTCACGAACATGTGGATTACAAAAAGCTATCCATAATTTCTTGCAAATCTGTCGGAACGCGAAGGATATTCGTGATGCTGCTCTCGCGAGGATCGGTTAATGACGAGTATGCACGAGAGCTCGCGATGCGTCGTGGTAACTACGTCGTTATTGGTCGGGGGAGCAACAAAACTGTCGGATATAGAGAACACATTGTGTGTAACGTCGGAGGCGAGGAGGAGAGACGAGAAACACGTCGTGGCGAATCGTCTCCTCGCACCATCTCGCGAAGGAGCACCCGGGTGTTCTGCGTTGTGTGTTCGTTACTGAACCGATACCATCTTCGCTTTTTCTCTCCTCTCTCTCTCTTTCCCGTCGCGTTCTTGTTTCTCTTCTTATCTACTTCGCCCTATCCCCTTCTCCTTCATCTGCTTCTTCGCTGTCCGCTCGCTGACGAGGAGGGGCCCTCGAAGTGTCGAAGACCCGATACATATTCCTTCCTTCGTCGACGCCGACATTCCCGGTGTACAATGCGGACGATTGTTTCGTTCTACTTTCGAGTGTTCGCTGTCGTCGCTAATTTCGAAATACGAAGCTAATCGGACAACTTCCGAGTTGGGGGATACTCTTACATTACCATCTATCAATACTCGTACCTCTTTTTATTTTTATTTATTTTCATAATCGCTTACTTTAATATTAGCCGGTTTATTTAGGAAGGAGACAGTATCTTTGAAAACTAAATTCACCAAATACACGCGCGCGCGTGTGTGTGTCGTAATCTTTAATTTTATTTCATTCGGAATGTAATGTCGTTTCCATTTGCCGCGTACGAGCACCGAAATGCACTTCGCAGACCGTGATATCTTTCGTCCGCTTGTCGCTCGTGCTGGTGGTTACAAGCCTCGGGCGTTATATACCTGCATCGCTTAGAGAGTATTCTTCCTTCGGTGAAAAGGGGGAGGGGGCGGGCAAAGACTTCGGAGGAGTCCACTATCTCAGGGAGCACCGCTCCCATCGCGACCGCTTCGTTATCGGCCGCGTGGAATCATAATGGACCATAATTGCATAAATATAATGTTAATTAACAATTAAGATTGCCGCTTTGCCTAATTGAATCGCCGCTTCTGCTGTCTCCGAGGGGGGAAACGACGTCGCCGCAACGTACGACCTCCTCCTCGCGGAGGTGATTTCGTCGAGGAAGGTCTCGGGTGGCCTTAAACGTTAATAGCATATCGGAAAATTATACCGATGGTCCTTCCCGACGACGCGACGCGCCTTCGATATCTGTCGTCTCGAAAAACAACCATTACCCCTCCTCGCGCGCGTCGACGACAGGTATATTTGCTTGTGTCGATCTGTTCTATTATTTTTTTCAAGTATCGTTGCACACGCGTCGCACGATTGAAGATATCGCGGTAATTTCTCCTCCCCGGAACATGTTTCTTTATTTTTTTTTTCTCAGACGAGAAGCGGAAAACGCGCGGACTGACAGTTTAGAATCGCGACCCTTTTGCATCTCTCTGCGTTGGTCGTTCACCCGCCGCGATATCGAACACTGTCAACGTTCGCCACCGCGCGAATTCCCGAGTTGAGATGCGCAATTAGCGCGGAACGCAGTAATAATAAATATTCCCGTTAATAACCGTCGCGCCGCCGACACGGCGGCCATCTTTGTTACATCGCGATATTTGCCGGAAGAGATAAATGAAAGCGCGGGAGCGTAAATAAAAAATTAAACAAAAAAAAAATCGAATCCACGCCGGAGAATCCATGACCGTCGATCTGTTGCCGAGCTGCCGTTGACGATGCAGCAGCGCGTGGTTAAATCATGTCTGCTTCATGTTTCCTTCTACTCTGCCCCTCTTGCCCCGGCTCTTGCAGTCCCTTCTTCGTCGCTCCTCCCTTCTCCCCTCGCCCTGGTCCGAACCAGCTTCTACCATCCCGATGCCTTTTTTCTGCCTCTGTCGAATGCATTTTATTCAATTCTTTTTTCTCGTTTCAGATGGTTCAAGCGATTCAGGTCCTCCGGTTTCACCTCCTTGAGCTTGAAAAGGTGAGTATTCTTCACGTCTACATTATGAGACTCGTCATAACGTTACGTATAACCCAATCGATAGACCAGACGTACATAATACATGTATCGATCTCATTTATTATACATATATATATCTTGCAGTTTTTAAAATAGAAAACTTATATTTATTTTATTTTAAATATCAACTCTAAAATGGTGGCGAGATATTCACACGGTTCGCGTTACTTTCCTTCGGCTTCGAGAAGTTCGCGTGAAAATCACGCGCTGCTGACGCAAGAAGCAGTTTTCTACTAGAGACCGGTAGTAGTGTGTACACCGCCGACTGGAAATTCTCGCGATCGGCCTCATTGTAAGAGATTACCGCGCCCGCCTGCCGATAAGTCGCCTTTAACACCTGAAAAAACGACTGTTATGACTACGGGGGCAATTTTCCGTAATTGCAGTGAAAGCTCGGAGCCGCTCGACATCTACGGGCGCGTTCTCGTCGGAACTGCGACTACGACTCTAACGCGTAAGTGGAGTCATTTTGCTGTCCAACGCTCGCGCGCGCGCGGTTGGACGGACGCGTTTACCTCTTTCGCAGTTTGTTTGCTCTCGGAACGGCAGTCTCGTTTCTTAGCTTTTTTCTTTTTTTTTTTATTCTTCCTTTTTTGTCGTCCGTTGCGGCACCTCCCCTTCTTTCCGATCGGCCGAGCAAAATGACAATATGCGCGAACGATATATACCTCCCGACAAGTCACCTCAGTCAGCCAGTGCGACGTGGAATTATACGGTCGCGGTGAAAGTAAGACATCTGTCGAGGGAAATTTAGACGCGCGCGGGCTTTTCGTCGACGGCGCGAACGAGAGAGCACGTTTCGCTCGTTGGCCACTTGCGTTTTTCTCGCGCGTCTTCGTCTTCCTCGCGTTGCGCACTTCGACAAAGAGAAGAAGGATAATAATGGGCGTCCTCTCGCTCTCGGGTGCAACGTGCGGCGATTTTTCGACAAGCTCTCTCCTCCCTTTTTTCTCCTTGTTGCCGAAGGGCCGCGCCGCGGGACACGGAGGCGGGTCTGGTTTACCCAGACGCTTTTTGCGCCGATATTTTATCATACAAAATAGCGGACATCCATCGCATTTCCATCGAAATGGCAGCTGACGTGGCGGCTGCAGCCATTGGCCGCCGTGCGCGCCTCTTCGACATTCCTCTCGTCGCGAGGCCCTGGCCGCGCGACGAGATAGGCCCAGATTCGATCGCAATTTTACAGCAATTTCTCTCATTCGCGTCGATTATATTATTACAATGCCCGCACCACCCGCGGCGGCCACCACACTTCGATTCGCGGTATCTTCGACGCGCGGTTATTCGTTCCACGAAGAACTCGTCCGTGACAGAAAATTGGCTGAACTTCCTCACCTTGGCGTATTCACTTGTACGTAAATGGAATGCGTATCTGTGGAATAGAATTAAGTGGAATATAAATTTTGGTGATAATTCCACCCGAATATTTGACACGGCGCATTCCGCGGACGAGAAGAGTCATTAAGCCAGGTGGATAAATCACCGAAACTCGCTGCTCTTCGCCCTTCGACTTATCCGCGCATGACCGGCGAATGAATTTACTAATTGGAGCTCGAAATTAACCAGCGTGTACGTTTTCAGTTTATCGCTGTTTGCTTCTCGTTGCACTCGTGCCTTCTAAATTTGTCGTCGTTAATGGAGGCGCACGATTAAGGGAATTGACGGACGCGCGTTGCGGAAGATAACACCCGCGGCTCCTGTATATTCTTTCGCGTGAAAAAACGATTACCGCGTGAGTGTTCGGCGGATTGTTAATACACGCGAACCGGACTTCGTCACGAGCGCGCCGAATCCCCGCAGATGAAGCGCGGCTTGGCACGCCATCGACGGTAACGGAGATTGAAACGTTTCTGGTCCCCGGGGCCTCCTCTAGACGAGACGAGACGAGACGAGACGCGAGCGAACGGAGCGGAATGCAGCGGGCGCGCGATGAAGAAGATTCCATAAATATCTGTGCTCGAAGTGGAGGAGAGAAAGAGGAGGATAGAAGGCGCAAATAAAGAGAGAAAGAGAGAGAGAGAGAAAGAGAAAGAGAGCAGCGTAGAAAATGGGAGAGAGAGAACCAATGGAGGGAGGCTCATGGTAGCCCGCGGTGCTGCGCTTCGTGCATTTAACATTTTCGAACCAATCGCGTATTAGCATAATTACGTTTTGCCGGGGCCCGGTGCGCGGAAGGAAGGTCCGGTCAGGCCCTCTCCTCCCTTCTTTTTCTCTCTTTCTTCCTCGTTGCGCGTTTGCGATATTTTTTGGCGGCGCGGTTTGTCTCTTTTTCTCTCTCCCTTTCCTTTCCGTCGTTCTATCTTTCAGACTTCTCTCTTTCTTCCATCGTCTCTCGCAGGACTCCGGGCAGCCGCCTCGCGTACACCGGTTAGAAGAGCGGTAAATTTCTTATGGGATATATTATGGCGTACACAGTGCATACCAACGGGATTCGTACTGGTACAACACGCGGGCGACCTTCCCCTGCCCGCGGACGCGCCGTGCACGAAACTGGTTCTAAACCTATGCCAGCGCACGTTGTTTCCTCCTACTGAGGACATCGTCGTGTTTCTATGTGCACGTACGTACGTGCCTTACCAGCTTTCGAGCATTTCTCGGTAGTCTTGTTATTTTGATAAAAATAATTAGAAAAGAGAATTAAGTCTCGGGGTTCCTAATAAAATGTTTGACAATAAAAATTCTTTCTTAAAGTTTCTCTAAAAGCGATAAAAAAAACTTTGCAATTTATTTCACGTGTGAAATTGAAATTTTTATTTGAGAAGAATCTGACGGAAAATAAAAAAAATTCGAAACAAAGTCGTCATCGGTGGAAATTACAGTGGAAAGGGAAGAAAGCCGTAAGCTACGCACACCCGGTATACAGATATCCTGTGCGTGCCGTAAGGGTGGTCAGGTTGGCGAATCGGGGAGACCGAGACAGACACCCCGAAACCTTCATTACCTTCGGCTTCAAAGGAGCCCATTGTGCCGTAAATGGGGTTCCCCGTGTTCCTTCTTTTCTGCTCTCTCGCTCGTATGTACCTTGGATCCGTTCCATTCTTCGGCGTTTGCCTTTCCGAGAGTTCCGTGAAGGAGACGAGGAAGGGAGGGCGGATGGGGCGGATGTAAGATAGGGAGAGGTGAGAGACGCCGAGCGTTTCACCCGTTCTTTCCTTCGTTTACGTAAATTTTCGGGCAATTTTCGGGACCGAATGAAAAGAGGCACGAGGTCTCCCCGAGTTCGTATAATGTCGCAGCGGGCGCGCGGAACAGTAGTCTCTCTTTCCTTCTATGATAACAGGGGCGGCTGACAAAAAGGATCGTTTAAATGTTCTCTTTGAATCGAGAACTGGTTTCCGAGCGGTTGATCTTCGTCTTTTTGAAGCACATAATACAATTATGGAATGTGTTGTAAGAGATTTAAAAATTTGACAAATTACACGTTAACACAAAATTTATTTACATATATAGACTCCCTTTTCGTGCAATCGCGAGTAATTTATGAAACAAATTACGTTAAGTGCGGACCGAGTCTCTCAAATTGCTTAAATATCTGCTTTAAAGACAGTCAAAATCAAGGTTGTCGAAATAATTTTGCGCGCGACCTAAATTCTGACCCAGATATAAAACTCTGATCTCTGGCTGCGCGCGCGCTTGGCATGTGGAGATGTTCTCTCGAAGGCGATGTTAAGTGAATGGAATTCGGCAAAGGAGCTCGGGCGCGGCGCGCGATTTCTCCTTCGCGCGCATTAAGTCAGCCATGTATATAAAGAGGCGCCATTCCGAATGCATTCAAGCTGTTAAATTGCCCATAAAATGGAAATAATCTCAAGTTACAGCGACATTCCTCGCAACATTGTCAAATGAATCTCATGGCGCTTTTTTACGCTTTATAAGGATTTTTCTTCTTATCAAAAGTCGCTTCTTTTAAAATTCTGTTGATGGCGTTATTCTCATCGAAACGCGATGATTAATTTTAATGTCACGCGATTGATACTTCAAAGAGCGAGAAGACGAACTCGCTTATCGATCCCGAATTGCTTTCGTTTCCGCTTTCGCGTTTTGTGAAAACATCAATGGAAATCGCATTACCCGGAGTCGTTCAAAGCGTCGATCTCAGCGTCCTCGCTGAAAATTTAATACGATCGATGCTAACTCTCGATTCCAAATTGAATCGTAATTTAACTTGTGATGAAATTTTAAGTAGCCATATTCAGATTCCGCGGGACTATTTTTGTACGGCGTCCAATTACGAACGCGGGACGGGTCGCAAGATTTGTTTCGTTCGCCAGATAAGAGAGCACTTTGTTCGTATCGCAAGCGGTCACGACGATATCCTCGAATGACATTCTCCTCGAAAACATCGGACCTAACCGCGTTGTCCTTTTACTCACATCGATAACCGCCAAAAGCGATTTTGGGAAAAGGAAAGACACGAGCGCATCGAGCGCGTCCCGCGTCGTATCGCCGGGGACGACCTCCCTGTATCCTGTATCGGTCTCCCTTTGAGATCATCGTCCACGGTGTAAGATGACGCGATTCAATGGTAGGATAGATTGCAAAAACTCGCGTGCTCTCCGAGGCGATCGTATCATGTTCTGCATCGTAGTTGGAGTGTTCACCAGCTATCGATCCTATCAAAAAATACTTCTTCCGATATTTTCGATTGTTAACATAACTTGTATTATTATATAAATTTTATTTTAATTATTTGTCAATCAATATAATTTTTTTGTTATTCCAAAATTATCGATACTTCTCTCTTATACAAATCTCTCGGTTTTACATTATTTTATTAATTTTTTTAATCGTCTATTCTCAATTATTTGTTTATTTCCGAATTGAAGTATGTGTTTCTAAAAATTTTAAAATCAGATTGTTATTCGTACGTAGCAAGCACGACCGATTTGACGCGTTAAACGGTCGGGACGGAGGGGGAGGACGCGCAGGCTCTTATACTTCTTTTCTTCGGTGAACATTGTCGCTCGGTTCGACTCGACTCCCGGCGGATCAAATTCTAACCAGTCCGGCATTATAGCCGCTGTCCTTCGGAGTCTTTCGTCTTCTCCCGCCCGCCCTTAGGTCCCCGCATTAAGAAGAGAGTCTAGTCATCTCGAGGAAGGCATTGTGTTACGGTGCGTTGCGGTGGTACGTCTCGGGGTAAACAACGCGGGAAAAAAGCCCTCCCGGATGGAAGAAGCGTGATCAAGAGAAGTGAAGTTGCCGCGTTATCGGACCCGCGCGATGAGGAGGCTCCTTATTTTTAAAGGAAGCTAAACGAGCGCGACGAATGTGTCGGCCGATCGATGCAAAACGTATCGTCGTCCCGCGGTGACTTCGCACAAAACCCATAACGATCTCATTGATCGTTTCTATAATAATATCGTCATTGAATCACCTTCCGCGAGCCGAGCGAAAGCGAGTAATCTCGCAATCTTATCCAATATGTAAAACGTTCGATTAGATTGGATGTATTCACTATGCCGATTTTTTTTTTTTTTTTTTTTTTTCATTATTATTATTTGTGTTCACTTTTTCTATTGACGATGTGTACGGCCGTTTGCGCAACTCACTTCGAGTGAAGTAATCAAGAATGAAATCGTCTCTCTGAACTTTGCGATCAATAGAAATTCGATCGCCTGTTTTTTTTCTTCGAGCGTATCAAGTATACTAAAACAAGCGTATTGTCCTACGATCGCGGTGTACCCGATGCCAGCCACCATTGGACGGTGGCCACCTACTACGGCAAAGATGGCCGTCTTTTCTATTATGTATGAAATGCCTAATAAGAGCATTATGAGTAACCGTTAGATCGATAGAGATGGGCAAGGTAAAGCGCGTGAGGTAGTGATCAGGAACGGGGGAGTCGACGAGAAGAGGGTGTACGTTCGCGGGAACTGTACTGTGGCTTCATAATGCCTCGGCGCGCCGACGATTTACATATAACAAGATAACGATTTTTATTTGCTTTTGCTTATATAATACGTTTATTCTAAACGGAATCAAGGAGGCGAATCAAGAGGCAGAAGGATATAGGGAGCCGGGGGGACGGGGATGAGGCGAGAGCTGGAGGGATGAGTCGAAAGGGGAACGAAGGAGGACCGGCTATCCTATAGGCCTGTCAGGCCTCATTTGCATACATAATATTCTGGTCGACTGGACACCGGTCAGACCTCCTCTCCCTTTCTCTACGCTGTCTTTCTCCGTTCGTTCGTTGCATCGGTTTCTCTCCAGCTACCAGACTGCTTCGGCCTCGAGATGCGCGCAGCCTCCTCCTCCTCCTCCTCTTTCTTCTTCTTCTTCTTCTTCTTCTCCATCTTCGTATATCGATACGCCGCGTTCGAGCACGCTGTTGATCGCGTCTCTCTCTTTCTCTTCTTCTCTCCGTTCTCTTTCTCCTTCATATCTCTCGCACCGTGGTGAAATCGTGGTTGGATCCATTCGACGGAATCCGTCTATTAATCATTTCCGGCGGCGCGGTTAATCAGCCGCCTCCTGTTGGAAAGTATCTTTTGGAAAACGATATCTTCGGGTTTCTCAGCTCGATCTAATTGGTTCTCTGCACACACAGTTCCGGCTAACGAATGTTTGATTCTTTTCTGTTTCAGGTACACGAGCTCTGCGACAACTTTTGCCATCGGTATATTAGCTGCTTGAAGGGCAAGATGCCGATCGATCTGGTGATCGACGATCGGGAGAGTTCGAAACCACCCGAGTTGGGTAACGGTCTGGACGGCAACGGACCCAGAAGCACCGCCGACAGCACCAGCCATACGGACGGTGCCAGCACGCCGGACGTTGTGAGTACCTCGCCAACGTCTTACTATCCGCACGACGCGCTCACTCCCCATCACCACCACCATCACCACCACCATCATCACCATCACCAGAGTCAAAACAATAATAACAATAATAATAATAATCATACTGGGATCGGCAGTACTGCCACTACCACCCCCCTGCAACTGAGCAACCAAAACCAAAGCCAAAACCACCACCCTGCGCCGCAGTCGAACACCACCACTACTACCGCTATCACCCCAAGTAGCGCCGCCACAACTCCCAACTCCCTAAAGCGTACGCACCAACAGATGATGATGGCAGCCGCGGCGGCATCCGCGATGGCCACCTCGCCGCACGCAGCCGCATCCGCGCCCCCAGCGCACGCGCACGCGCACGCCGCCCTCGCCGCCTACCACAGCATTAGCTCGGCCGTTTATCCGTGCTCGTAATAGACCACGCGACTTCCGTGCCGATTCCGCGAGGCCTCTTCTTTTGTTTCCACTCTCCCATATCTTTTCCCGCGACATTACTCCTTCTCCCTCACTTCCCCTTGTCCACGTAATTTGCTTACCCCCTCATAATTCTACCTCTTCTTCGCCATCGTGTTCCGTTACCTCGTATTCTTCGTGTCGTCAAACTGCGCATCGTCGAGCGCTTTCCCGACTAAATCGATGTGACTGGGGGAATAAGAAACAATATGTCGCCAGTAATCGCACGCGTGTTTTTTTTATTTTTTTTTTACGGAAACGATTTGTCTGTCTGAAGGGATCAAAACTATGTATCGATGACGGTTCAATCGCAAAACTGACTGAGCTAGGTTGTACGTGCACGATTGCAAGTCTTTCCAACTCGTCCTCTGATCGAAGTCGTACGAGCGTGGGAGTTCGAACGCATCATTTCAGACTTGCGCTTTATTAATATAATAGGGAGACGGTATCTAGCACCTGAGATCGTGTTGATGATCGATGTCGAGACGTTTAGTTACCATCTTCTTTCAATCTCGCTAGAAAGAAAAACAAGGCTCTCGAGATTCCGCGGAGTACGCTGACTCGCGCGATCGAAAAGAGTCGCGCGCGTATATTGTTGGATCGGCGCTACTTGTTGGAACTGTCTTGGTATGTACTCTCTCCACAAGTGTCTCGTACTGCTCCGCGAGAAAGAGCGAAGGACGAGTGTGTCGGTCTTCCTACGGCACTCGACTGGCTTTAAGTTAATTCATTCCGTTCTTCTTCTCGTTCTTTTCTCGCATATATAAACTAGTTATTCGAGAGTGTAGAGTTTATTTATTCGTCGTATAGGTTTTTACAATTTTTATTCTTGTTAAAGTGTCACTTGTGTTAAGTTTTCTTTGATAAAGCTTGTTAATATTGCGCGTAGAATTGCGAAAGGAGAAGAAAGGGGGAAGAGAGGAGATCGGAGCTTCGCGCCGTTAGTTGGCGAAGTCGGGTGCTGGATCCCGTCGGGCGTGTATTTCTCCCGCGACATCTTCGAGTTGCTCGTTATACGTAGCGTGAAACTTACGCGCGCGAGTCTCCGCTCGGTCGTGCCGCAGATCCGACGCGGATTCGATTACGTAAGGCCCGCGTGCGTCTCGTGACGCGGTGGAAGAATGTTTCTAAATCCGTTCCGAGCCAGACAGACAGCAGTCGTCCGTTGACATCGGCCCTCACGATCCGCTTTCAAAACATATTCAGAGATATTCTCGCCCCGAAACCGCCTTGGAAACCAGTCGTGATGGGCTATTATCGGTGCGAGAGAGCGCCGAACGAGGCTCGCGGGCTGGTTCGTAGCCTTATGCAACCGATCCTGCGTTTTGCTCTTCGTGCGGCCGGGACGCGGTCGGGGCCTTCTCTTTCCCATTTGCGGGCCGGGGCAGTTATCGGAAATAACGAGATACGCGCGGTTCGCGCGCGTTTGTCGGTGAACCGCTTCGAGAGAGCGAATCGCTCGCTTTCCCTCCCGCGTGTTTCTCTCTCTTATTCTCTCACTGCCTTCCCTCCTGTCTCTTCTTTATGGTCTCTTGCGGCACGGCACAACGCACGCGACGAACGTACGGAGAGATATTTGTATAAAAAAAAAAAAAACGAGCGGCTGAAGAGAACATTTTTAGAGAAGGTGCGCATCAATTCGCGCGATAGCGTCGTCAAGCTCGTCGTCAAACGAATAGACAGACTCGATAGCGTGGGAAAATCGAGGTAATAATTTAAATCACTCATTCGACAAACGTTGTTTTTTTTTCCATCGAGCGTGCGATCGTTTTGAGAATCGTTGCGAGAAAAAAACGCGCGCGGATTGCGCTTTCGTACCACCAGGTGTACAGGGGGAGAAGAGAGACGGCCGACGAGCTGAATTTTATCGCGATGCAGACACGGTGCGCAAGGTGCGGATAACACGTGTGCGCCGAGTGTTCTTCCCTTAGTTTATTCATTTTGTTTTTTTTTTTTTTTTACACTGACCGCGTGCGCGCGTTCCATAAGGGCGAGAGAGCGCGCGCGTCTTTATAGTTTAAACTGCCTCGATGCAGTTGCGCGCGTTGGATGATGATCGATACTATCGTGCGCGGTAGGCGTGTTTACGACAGGCATTATATCGTCTACGCGGCGTCTACTTCCAGGTAGCCTCTCTTTCGTGGGCGTTATACACACGCGCGCGGGTGACGTCGCGGCGCGCGTCTTCATCGATCGAAACCGTGGCGAGAACTAGTAGCAGTTAATGGAGAGCGAATTGATTGAGAGCCGATGTAATCGGATAGGCTCGCGAAAAGAGAGGTATTACCCGTGATCAGGATATACGTAATAGGATATAAATGTTATAGTATACGCATCAGAAGGAATAATAATAATAATAATAATAATAATTAAAAAAAAAAAAAACGAATTTTGTGTCTATTTTTAAACTGAGAAAGTGATAGGTGATTAACTTTATAGAGTCCGTGAGGAATGAATGAGATAGAAGAGTGAGTTGTCGTAAAACGTGCGTGAGTCGTCGTGTTGAGCTCGAGAATAGGCTGAATAAATAAACTCATTAATTTATTGAAGTTTTTATTTTTGATGTGGTATATCGAGAGAGACACGAGGCAACAAAAAAAAGACGCGAGAACAAAAATATTTACGAATATATTTACGGAAAAGTACCAAGAACGTGTAAACAACGAGCTGTTTCTATGCGTGAGTGTTGTGGTTGTGCGATAGGGATCGAGATTAGCTAGGACAGCGTAAACATCATGAAGAAAGTTACGTACACATTATTATTTAAAAACAAAAAAAAAAAAACAAAAAAAATGCGACGAACTCGAGAGCGAAGATGCTATAATTAATGTGCGCGAGATGTCCTGTTAGCTTGTGACTAGGTTTCGGTACTCGTAACTAGGGAGTTGTGTGAGGTACAAGTCCTGATCGGCAGGGCGCGCGAGGTCCATCCCCAATCCCCCGTACTTAACCCTTGTGTATTTTATGATGAGAAAAAAAATCAAAGTAGAAAAAAAAAAAAATCAAAAAGGAGAACAATATCAAAGATCTTTGAAAAAAGAGAGAAAGAGAAGGTCGAATTCTCCTGCTGGTGCCCCGTTTATCAAAAAATCTATGCGAAAAAAATTCTTCACTATCTTGACACATATTAATGCGATGGCATCATATTAAATATGATATCGTGAAAAGTTTGCTAATATCAAGTTATGTGATCCGTCCGGAATATGTACATATGTGAATATATGAATACCTGTACATGTGTATGTGTCTATACACGCATATATGGATGATACATAAATACACACACGATGTACGTACATGTATCATCATATATGTTTTTTTTATTCTTGTATATTCTTTACGAAACACATGCGAGGTTACACGTATTCAGTCAACATGTCTTATGATACATGCGTGAGTGAATTTAGAAGGAAGTAAACATGAATTCTTTATTCTACACGGCATTCTTTGCAATACACAGGGCATTAGATTGGAGAAGACGACTTCTCGGGAACACGCCGACTGAGCGCGCGATAGCGATCTTCTCGTTGAGAAGGTCGCTGTCGTAGTTCGTCGTGAACAACAGTAACAACAGTTGTGAGAGAATGCAAGGGTGTGTACGGTGATTGGAAGGTGGGTCTCGGCACCGGTCGATCGGAACCCTAGTTACGAGTGCCGAACCTAGGGCCGAGAGGGGTTTTGCGAGCCTCTCGGCTTTCGTTAGGTGTTAAACAGAAAAAAAAAGAAAAAGAGAACAAATTACAAAAAATGATTAAAAGCAAGAACCTTTACACTACGATATCTGGAAAAGAAAAGTATGTTTATCCTTACAAGAATCGATTATTTTTGCGCAGTAATTTTACTAATTTTGAAAATCAGAAATTAATACAAATGAATTTGAAAAAATAATATTTAAAATGTTTATTACAAAACACATTGAACATTGTTTTTTTGTTTTATTAAGATAAGAGGGCTAATATATTTATATAACTCAATACCCATTACTAGAGTACTACTCGTAAATTTTAAATCGTGGAAAATCGGTTTTCTTTCATCACCGTGCTTAAATGACCGATTCTTGACGGCCAATTGCACATGAATGTCTTTTCGATTGTTGACTGCGTTTGGCATAAAGAAGACTAACTAACTTCGCGAGATAACGACAGATTATAAGAACTAAAAAACGCGAAGAAAAATGAATAACGTGAATACTTAGTGCCATAAGTTGCAGCGTACGCGCATTCGTGCCCGCGCGCGCGAGACTGTACTTACTTAAATATTAATCAAAGAAGATCGGTTTAGTAATAATCTAACCGCTCCACTCGGGCGCGTGGAGTATTCGATATTTTTAGTGCTCAAGCGTAGACATCGTTACCACGTAATCAAAAACAAAAAAAAAAAAAAGATGATGCATTTTTGTCTCCCTCTGTCTGTCTGTTCAAATTGAATTACGCTTCTTTCTTTACGCGACTTTTGTTTGAAACAGTTGGATATATACAACTGACCGCGAGAACAATGTGATGTGGTTTTGTCGCGTTTTGTTCTTTTAAATTTTATGATGCACTTTTTATACGTTGCATTTTGTTCCTCCTCGTGTGTGTTCCGCGACTTTGCGAGATATCCTTTTCGTGGACCGACGAATGCTCGTACGAGATGATTAGATTTCGCGTCTCGCACGACATTCGACGAATTATTTTATTAAATCCGACGCGGGAGCGCGAGCTATGAAAAAGGGTCTTTATCAAAAGTTTGCATAAAGCAAACCCTCTTTTATGTCTCGTTGAGCAAAGTCGCGAACGCACGTGTTTGTTGAAAAAGATCACACGTAAGACGGTTACACGGTTTTGTTTCGTGTTATTTTTGTAATTGTTACAATGTTCACGGGATGTGTGCGCGCGGTTGACACAGACGGAGACGGCGCGAAGAATTAAAATTACAATTTTAAAATAATTTGTTTTAAATTATTTTTAACAATTGTATATATATATAAAAATTTTAAATTTGTATATAAATTTTAAGCTAAATTGTATACATATATTGTGTCGCTCTTAAATCTCTATGTATACTTGAACTTAATTTGTGAAACATCCGACGAAGTAGCCGATACCGCTGTGTTTAACGTGCAGCACGTGCATTTCACGCGCAGTTGAGAGAACTACTTTCCGAAGCCAGACATTGTGCATGTATGTGTGTTTACAATTTACAACTCTTTTAGACTTAAGAAACTGAAAAAAAAAAAAAAAAACTTCGAAACCCGAACATTGTATACGATTAGCATATGTATAGTGATAATATATATTATCTAAACTAATGATATACTTGTTTAAACTATTGTCTCGATCAACGTATTTTCATTATAAATAAATGTTAGCCTTGTTGAGTTAAAACAAAAGTACTGGTTTCTGTTTTATTTAAGCATCTCACGTTCTCTCGTGTTCGTCAAACCAAAAAGCTCCTTTGATCCCTTCGCACACCCTTCCGTATAGATTATTTGTGTGTGCATTATCATACAATAATTTTAATACATGAACAAATTTTCATGTAGCGTAATATCATTCAAAAGAAAAGATATTAAAAAAAAAAAAAAAACAATATTTTAATAGTTTCAAAAAATGTATATTTAACATATTTAACACATTTCATGTTTATCAAAACTAATACTAATAATATTTTTCTGTAACAGTTTGAAAAAACACACACTATTGTGCATCTGAAACAGCGAATTCTTGGTACAGTGATTTTTAAATTATAACTTTTCTACACAGGACACAATCCAAAGTTTGCTATCAGCGGTGAACGTACTCGAACATTAGATTTAAGTCACGCTCCGCGACAAAGACGCACTAATTATAATTGTCGTAGTTATAGCGCGGACATACTTGGATTCTAATCGCGCAATTCCCGGAGGTGCCACCGAACGTCGGTGAGGGAGCGAAAAGGAAGAGGAGGCTTCGTCCCATAAATCTCGGTTAACCCTCGGCTAATAAATATTTAACCCTTTAAATTTGCAACAACCCTCGCGGCGTGTAGCCATTTGCATAAGACTTCTATTTCATTTACACATCGCATAATTGAATATTTAAATTCAATTGCCGACCGTTACGCGCTCGCAGTTCCGAGCCGCAAAACTGCAGTAAAACTTGTAAACGGGGCCACTTTCCCTCCCCGGGAACAGCCACCCCCGCCACGCTACGCCAGCAAGCACATCTCTTCACGGCGTGCTCGTCGTCTCCAGCGAAAACCCCCGTCGACCGCGATCAACCCTTGGAAAGTGCTTCAAGAATATTTCGCCGGCTGCTGCCTCCTCTCTCACCCCCTCGGGAACACGTTGGCAACGCATTCTCCGAGAAACGACATCCGTGTACGACCACAGGGATTGTGTCGCTTATTTCGCCGTTAAACTCACCGTCGTTGTTTTTTTTCTTCGCACACGAGAGCGTGTTGCAAGAGCACTAGAAGTTATCATCATTCGCGTAAGCATTATGGACATTAATTCGTCTCGTCTCTCCTCGAGTGCGGCCGTTATTAGCGATTGCGTCAATGGTGTTTCTATTTTTAGCGCTTGTATCCCGCTCAAAGGAGTTAGCCGCGCTAGTTCGAATCGCTATTGAAAATTGATACACAAGCGAGCGATAGCGAGCAATCGCGATCACGAATAAGCGCGAAAGCGCGCCGCGCAATTCGCAAACGGTAGAATAAACCGTGTCTCCGTTGCGATAAATTGAGAGAGGCAAAGAAGTTTAGCGAGGGAAAGCGTGTTTCGCGCTGTCGCGACGGCGGAAACTCCGCGCGCTCCAGAAATAAAGTTGTTCGCTTTCTTGTGGTAGCGTTTCGCTCGCGCAAAATCACCCCAAAAGATCGCGGCGCCCGGCGTCGCGTCTCGACGCGCTATCGTCGCGTTCCGATGGCCAAATTAAAACCGCCGGGCGCGAGAGCTCTCTCGCGTTCCCCTATTCTCTTCCTCTTATTTTTTTTTCTCTCTCTCTTTTTCTCTCTTCTCGCTCTCTCTCTCTCTCTCGCGTCAGTAAATATTTTTAGAAGCGATTCCCGTCGGGTGACGAGCGTATACGCGCCACGTGTCGAATCTCCTCCGCCTGCTTCTTCGTGGTGAATGTCCTCCGCTTCCTCCTCTTCCGCCTCCTCCTCCTCCTCCTCTTCTCTTCATCCTCGCGACGTCCCTCTCGCGGTGACGATCTCTTCTACATGCTCGAGACGGCATCTGGTGTCGAAGCACGTATGGCCGTTAGCACTTTCACGAAAGGGATTACCATTGTCACGTTATTCATGCTAACGATGATCGGTCGAGATCGGCCGCTACGATAATCGCCGTGTCACTAAAATCGAGGAGGCGGTCATTGTGAGCGACATACTGACAGCATAATAAATTATCCTCTCTTTTTCTCTTTCTCTCTTCCTCCTCCAGCACCTTCCGTCTCGAAACGAATATATGCACGTCGTAATGCGATATTCCAAGCATTCGGTTTGGCCGATTATGCGAATCGCGCACGGAGTTAAGAAACAAGTTAAATTAAAATTCTCATAAAATGTCTTGTCTTAATTGTTTATTTGTCGACGGAGGAAAATATGACGAGAATCGAAAAAATTATCTTTTTTTTCAATATACGGAAAATATAAAAACAATTTAAGACATCGTAAATGTGAATGTGTAGTGTCGGCTTTTAGAATACGATATCTATCCCCGATTAAATCTTCAGCGACGCAATTGGAGACAGTTGAGCAGGATCGATGTGATTAGTTAGACGAAGCGGTATCGTCGGCAGCAGGAAGACCTTTCAAGTAACCGCATTGCATAAATTCGCTTCGAAGCCGAAGCGGCATGCAAGGGCGAAGACGACGAGTCCGTGTTCACATCGATCGCGTCTAATTAGCTCGGCGCTATTACCATAAAGCGTGCGTTCATCCGGCGACGTCGGCGCTCCTCGTTCCACTTGGCGGTATCCGCAAACGCTTAATTCTCAAGTCTTGTCGGGATATTTTCGCGTCGTCTGACCGCAAATGCCGTGAGGAAAAATCGCGAAATCTTCGCTGCGACTCGCGCATCCGCAAAATTGCTCCGCAAATGGCGTCTCGCTCGCGATACACGCAAATAAACGCGTGCACACACACACACACACACACATACACATACACATACACGGGGTTACCGACGACAACGGTTCCCACACCCACGACCTGCGAGACAGAGAGATGGTGCGTGGTTTCTCAAGGTGCGCGCACACACACACACGCGCGAAACGCACGCACGTACGCACGTTCTCGGCACATCGCTCGCGAATGATGTGATAAGTGTAACGACTAGGCCGACCAATTGCAGCACGACGCGGTATTCCTCGCCTTAGAACCGCCCATTTGTGTGTGCACAAATGCCG